>CAUYSK010051186.1:0-29430 GCA_963575035.1 Avahi laniger | reverse complement strand
ATAGTCATGTGTCACATAATGCTGTATCAGTCAACAATGGAATACATGTGCAATGGTGGTCCCATAAGATTATAATGGAGCTAAAAAATTCCTGTTGCCTAACGATGTCATAGCCATCACAACGTCGTAGTACAAGACATTACCTTTTCCATGTTCAGATATGTTTAGACACACAAATATCTACCATTATGTTATAATTGCTTACAGTATTCAGTACAGTAACATGCTGTACAGGCTTGTAGCCTAGGAGCATACCATGTAGCCTGAGTGTGTACTAGGCTGTACCAGCTCTGTTTGTGCAAGTACATGCTGTAATGTGTGCACAATGACGAAATCACCTAATGACATGTTTCTCAGAACATATCCTGGTTGTGATACATGACTGTATTAGGCTCTCGGGTTGCGTGGGTCAGGAATTTAGAAATGTCACATCAGGAAAGGCCGTCTCTACTCCACAAGTTTAGGGCCTCCGCTGGGAAGATTTGAGGGCCGAGGTGATAGACTGATGGGGATTGGAATCATGAAGACTAAAGACTTTCTCACTCATTAGTTGCTACTGGCTATTAGCTGGGACCTCATCTGTCGCTGTCAGCCAAAATGTTTATTTGTGGTCTGTGTGTCTGCTTGGGCTTCCTCAGAACATGGTGGATGGGTTCCCTTCCCACAAGAGCCAACTGGTATTTATTAATATTACATTTTATGATCTAGCTTCAAAAGTCACATAGTGTCACTTCTGCGTTAATTGCAAAGCCCATACAGATTCAAGAAGAGAAAACACAAATTAGACCCGTAGAAATGAGAAGTATCAAAATTGCATTGCAAGAAGAGAATTTCAGACATCTTTGAAAAATATCATTTCTTTTATAATAACCAAATTTTTACATGTATTTAAGACTATTATCTACCGAGTGACATATTCACGTAACTATACCATGTTCTTTAATTATTACAGCTTTATAATATATCTAACATATGTTATAGTTAGTCTTCCTTTATTATAATTCTTTTCCAGAAGTTTTCCTGCCAAGCTTTGCTTTTTCATTTTTCTGTACAAACTTAGAATGGACTGATGTAATTAAAATATGAGGTCAGTACTTTAATTTGGATCATCTTAAATTTACAGATTACAAAGAGAGAATTTATATATTTTTGATTCATCACCTCTGGAATATGGTGGTAAACAAAATCATTATTCTGAGAATTGCCAAATAAAAGGAATGAATGAAGCATTTATCCTACTCTTCTTTGAAAAGTACCTCAGGATAACCAAGTAATGGATGAGAGAATATTCCTTATAGAAAAATTCCAGCTAATAAATAAAGAAGGAGTGATGGAATTAGAATACTATCTGTTTGCAACCCCTAATGGAATAACAGACCTAAGCACTGATCATCCGGGGCTATTAAATCATTAGGTAAAAACCTGATATGTGACTTTAAAATGGATGTATGTCAAGCCATTAAGACCTTTGTTGACTACTACTTTTTCATTGTCATGCAAACTCTCTGGCCACAGCATACCTTCTCCTTGTTCATGATTATTCTCTTGTGTCCTGGACACTCCCCATCATTCGCAAATATCACTGGTATCTTGCTCACCGAATTTCTTCCCACTCCAACTCCTGCCATGGTCACAGGCAATGCCAATGTTCACAGGGGTGATGTTCCTTTACCTCTTAAATCTGACAATCTTTATCCTCACTCTACTCAGCAGGTCATAGCTGCACTCTGGATCTAATATCCACCCCGAACAGTCTACCCTCTGGAAATGTAAACTTCAATATTCTAGTTTCTGACCAGAGCCTTTTATTCTTTCAACACCCTCACTTCCGCTACTCTTGTTCTTTGAATTTATTGTGACCCGTTTTCTTTTCTCCCAGTGTATCCTCAAGATACACTTGAGGAGAAAAGTGTGTCTTTTCTCCTCAAGTCTTTTTTTTTTTTGAGATGGGATCTCACTATGTTGCCCAGACTGGCTTTGAACTCCTGGGCTCAACCAATCCTTCTACCTCAGCATCCCAAGTAGCTGGGACTAGAGGCGTGGGCCACTGTGCCCAGGTCTATCGTGTCTTAACACCATGACCTATGCAGCAGTTGTGGTTTGAAATGTGTCCCCCCAAAAGATATGTTTAAATCCTAACCCCAGATACATTTGAATGGCATCTTATTTGGAAATTGAGTCTTTGCAGATGTGATTAGTTAAGTTAATGAGGTCTTGCTATGTTAGAGTGGGCTCTAACACAGTGACTGGTGTCCTCATAAAGGAAGGGAAATTTGGATGCACATAGGTGAAACACGCACAAAGGGAAAGTGATGTGAAGATACAGAGGGAAGAACTGCATGTGAAGACAGAGGTTGGGACTATGCAGCTGCAAGCCAAGGACACTAAGGATTGCCAGGAGCCACCGGAATCTAGAAATTGGCAAGGGAGGATCCTCCTCCAGAACCTTCAAAGAGCGAGCATGGCCCTGCTGACGCTTGATTTTGGACTGCCAACCTTCCAAAACTGTGAGAGAATGGACTGTGTCAGTTTAAGCTGCCCAGTCTGCGGCACTTTGTTACAGCAGCCCTAGGAAACTGGCACATCAACCTAGACCCCATATCTAGGCTGCTGAGCCTTAAAACTCAGAGAATGTATGCCGGCCAGGTGCCTGTAATCCAGGCACTATGGGAGGCTGAGGTGGGAGGATTTCTTAAGCTCAGGAGTTCGAGACCAGCCTGAGCAAGAGTGAGACCCCATCTCTACTAAAAATAGAAAAAGTATCCGGGTGTCATGGCATGTGCCTGTAGTCCCAGCTACTAGGGAGGATGAGGCAGGAGGATCGCTTGAGCCCATGAGTTTGAGGTTGCTGTGAGCTAGGATGACGCCACTGCACTCTAGCCAGGGTGACAGAGCAAGATAGAGAATGGATGCCACCGTAAACTCATGGTCTCCAACCTTGGCTAGATCCTTAATATATTCAATTGTATCTGAAGACACTTCTGGTCTCTTCAGTGTCCCTTTTTCAATGATAGCTGTGCTGATCCTTCTCAACTCCCTGCAAGGCACCTAAAGAAGCTACCACCACTCACTCCCACATAAAAATAGCCGTTGTAATCGGGGCTATCCTCTGCCAGGATCTCTCTGTACATTCTACTTGCCAGTAAATGAAAGGACATGAAAGGGACCACCACCCAGACATCCTTTGGATCTTTAAGGGTGGCACTAACTTCGCAATTTCCCTTAGGGTATGACACTGTTTCAGGTGTACTATAATATATTGCTGGGGGAGGGAGTTTTAGAAGCTTCCACTTGGCCCTCCCACTATGTGATGACTTTAATTGCACAGACTAAGGAACCCAAATGAGTGTTCTAACAATTACCAAGCATGTCCACTCCAATCATACATTCAGGGACTAGGACACTGAACACTTGTTAATCCATGGGTCCCATGTGAGCTGGACATGAGCCAGGACTCCATTTATTGCTTGGCCCTTATATGCCCCTACTCTAGTAGAAAGGCCGTGATGAGACTTCAGGTCTCTGGCTGTTAATAACAAGTCAGACCTTAGGTTCAACAGTTCTCAAAATGTCTGAATATATCCCTTTCCCCAGGGTATGGTTACCTGAGTAAATGGCTGTAGATCTCTTTGTGAAAGAACTAGGAAGAATCATTAATTTATCTGTTTGCTGTGGCGTTGCGGACCCAGCCACTCAATGAGTCAATGGATTATGGGTATGAACACTGGCTTAGGTCTGAAAACTACACTAGGGACTGTGACTTGTTTTTTTTTATCGCTGCATTCACCCTCCTGATTAGCCATCCTTGATTTCTTTTGTAGTTTAGATTGAACAATGCCCTTGTTGTCTGCCCAGCTATCTTGCCCTAGGAACACCATGCTCCATTAATCATGTATGTTAGCTCTTGGTGGCCCAGGCTTTCATGGTTGCCACTCCTATAATGCTGTTCATTATGATAATTGCCCCCACCTTGCTTCTAAAGGTTAAATGCCACCACCCGCCTTACATTATCACCATGGCTTTCTAGGAGACCATTTCTAAAAAGCTGCTCCTGCCCTCAGCCCTGTCCTCCAGAAGAGAATATCACTGAGCTCTGCAGCAGTGCAGATCTGGCATCAAGGGAGAGGAGCTCTCATATTGAAAAACACTTTATTATGATATTATAATATATAGAACATTGCATATTATATTCCATCCCCTTTGATTTGGTACACTCACAATCCTGTCCCATAATTTCCCTCCTAGAGCCTCTGGTATGTGAGCTAGATCCTGCGTCTCATTTGGTGTAAGTCCTTTTCCTCTCTCAGCAGGCCCAGCATTTCCCCAGCTGGGCTATGCTGTAACTTGTCCCTAGTTATTGGTCTGGCAGGCAGGTGACAGGGGATCTACATGCTGAGACGGGCATGTGTTTTCTTGTAGTGCCTCAGCTCATCTTCAAGGTACTAGCATTAAAAAAGGAAGAATGGGTCCATCCTGCAGGTTTGGAAGCCCTGTTTTCCAGCAAGGAACAGGTGGCTTTTAAGGAGTAGTGTGATCAATTCTTCTAAGATATAGGGCATGGCCCCAAGGCAGAATGAGACATTGTGTGATTCATCATATTAAAAAGTATTACATGATTCTGCTGGTCATCTCTGGGAAGACCCTGTAACTATATTTTTGACCTTTTGAAGCAACAGCAGGGAAAGTTATCGCTTGTATTACTGCTTCAGTATTTCACATCCTTTTTCTTTGTTCTCATTCTATCATTTCCTGTGATGTGCCAAAGATATCCTAAGCACTTATGTGTCCATCCGTTTATGTGAAATCCAAGAGTAGTCATAAGATGTATTTAAAAATAGCTGTTTTTCAAACTCTAGCATATTTAGAGATTTGCCTCCTAAGTATATTTACTAACACAACTTCCTCTTTGGTGGCAGATATTTTATTAGATTTGTGTTTGAGGAGTAGGTGAAGAGAAGGGAGCAGGTGGCAGGAAGGAAGGGAAGTACATGGGCGGGTTGTGCCCAGCATCCATGAATGCTAACTGGACTGCGCCCGAAAAGAATTATTTCTTGGGCTTCTGCAGCTGTTTGTAAATACAGGTAAAGAAATAGCACGATGTGGTGAGAAAAGTCTTTGGAATCAGAACACCTTTCTTGAAGTCCTAGTTTCTCTATTTAATAGTGGGAGCCCAGTCATTTGATTTCTTTCTGCTTTTGGTTTCCACATTTTAAAAAATCAGCATAATAATACTATCTGCCCTGCCAACCTCAAAAAGGGCTCTTTGAAATATTAATTAACATTCTGGACATGAAAGAACTTGTAAATTTTAAGGAACCATTTGGGTTGGTGATGATGTTCCTGTTGCAATTACTATTGAATAGTTGCAAACGAAAGACAAACTATTCCTAAAGGGTGGATTGGCCACTTTGGGATGGTGATTTGTTTCCTCTAAAATTTCTAGGATTTTATTTTGTAATGTTTCAAACTAAATAAATACTGGCAAATGAAACTCGTAAGCATTTCATGTTTTAAGTTAATATTCATTTCTAATTTCATACCCTGATATTGGAAAAAAAGGTTTTATCCTTAAAAAATAATTACAGGTTATAACCACAGAGAAGGCAAACTGGTTTTTCTTGGGTGCTCCAAAGCACATTCTACCCTGGGGTGATAGTTGTTTAAATTTGTACACATGCCTGGGGATCCAAAGCAAATTTCTAAATATACAGAACTCTATGCAGGAATATGATCCTTTATTTTAAAATAAAATTTGGGGTTAAAAATATAAGCCTGGGCGCGGTGGCTCATGCCTGTAATCCTAGCACTCTGGGAGGCTGAGGAGGGAGGATTGCTTGAGCTCAGGAGTTCAAGACCAGCCTGAGCAAGAGCGAGACCCCGTCTCCACTAAAAATAGAAAGAAATTAGCTGGACAACTAAAAATATATAGAAAAAATTAGCTGGGCATGGTGGTGCATGCCTGTAGTCCAAGGTACTTGGGAGGCTGAGGCAGGAGAATTGCTTGAGCCGAGGAATTTGAGGTTGTTGTGAGCTAAGCTGACGCCATGGCACTCTAGCCCAGGCAACAGAGTGAGACTCTGTCTCCAAAAAAAAATACAAATCAGTGTGTTTTTTTGGTAAGATCTGTGCTGAAATAAATAGACCTGCCCTCTGTCCCCATTCCCTCCACCATAATTATCTTCATTTCTAAAGAAATCACATAAGGTTTGTTTGCTGCTTAACATTGCTTCTTTCTGTCGCCATCCTTGTCTCTTCTCACTTCCTTTGAGTCTGTTGTTCCAAGGTGACATGCACAGCTTTCAAATAATAGGCAACATTCAGATATCCTTTCCTAAGGAAGATTCTGGATATTCCTTGACTTTCCTTCCCTGCCATCAATATCTCCTGTATCTCCTATTACTTTCTTTCCAAAGATGTAATATTATTATATAATATACACACTATAATTAGATGTAATAATACAAAGATTTATTATTATTATGAATAACTAAAGATGTTGCTGATTTTAAATTACTCTTTGGCTAATAGTGGAAAGAAGTCCTTAAAAGATATCCTGCCAAAGAAACAGCACTTTGAAATGATTTTCTTGCATAGATAAGCTTATAGTGGAAATAAGCCCATAGGAAAATAATCTCTTGGCTTGCATAGTGTCCTCTGTTTCTAAATTTTCCACCATTATCAGAACCAATCAATGCACAAGTTTTAGATTCAGGAATCATCTGCTTTATGCAACAAACAGGAGGCAAACTAGAAGGGAAGAAATAAATATGTTTATCAAATTGCATTATTCCAGTTGGTTGTTCTCCTTAATCAAATCACTTTCAGATCCATTCCCTTGAGGGGCATGCCACACACTCCTAATAAAGGTCAACCCAAGGCAGAGCAGGGAACTGGACAAGTCCAGGGTTCCTCAACCCCCACTGCAAGCCCCGGGTGGCCAGGGACCCTGCTGAGATCACCCACATTTCAGATCCTCTTTGGGGCATGTTAGACTTTCAGGGAGGCATGTGTGATTTGAAAATAAAACATATTCAATACTAAAATACAATTTTACACTTAGAAAACCAAATGAAAGTGCTCATTTTGAAGTTCCGAATCATTTAGTGTAAGTTTTTTTTCCAAGAGACGGCATAGATTTTGAAACATTGAGAAATGCCGTCAGATTTTTCCTCCTTTCTGCTTCTCATGAGAATTTGCCTGACTTCTATGCCAGAGCCACATTCTGTATTGGTCAGGAGCACCACCAGATCCCAGGTCACAAGAGAGAGAGGTCCAGCCTCCATGGGATCCGTGACCCAAGGCACAAAATCTTGTGGCGTTTGCCCCCTTCCTCTTCCCCAGTCTGTCTTTTACTGGAAACTATAACCGCAGTGTCCATGATGGCACAGGAAGCTCAAGTTATGTGCCTAGAGAGTGGGCCGAGGGAGCTCTGGATAGGAGTCTGGATACAAGGAGGGTAGCCAGCCCAACACAGAGTGAGTTTCTACTACACCAACCTCCCTAGAGAAAGAAGGAAAGAGAGGGAAGATGGGGAAGGGAAACTTGGCAACATGTATCAGTATGGGCTTACTTAAGCCTTTTGCTAAGTAACCATAAAAAAATACATTGAAACCAGACTTCATTACTATATCCAGAAAGCATCTTGCATGATTAATTGCTTTTTAGTCTCCAAATCCTAGAAGCTCTGCAGAATGCACTAACAGTTCTCAGAAAACCCTTAGGAAAGTTATAATCACATACACTAGTAGTATCAGAAACATTAATATACATGTTGTAATGTTATCCTTACAGAGAAATAAAAAGGGAAGTCTTCACCACCTTTATCAGACAATGTAACCAATTGGAATTGACAAAAAGGGTAATGAATTGACTGCTTTCTGTATCTAAGATTTGCTGAATATTTAAAGTCATTCTTGATTAATGGTGAGTCCAGAAGAGTGAAGTCTAAGGATTTTATGGTCTTTACATTCTCTGATAAAAATGGAGCACCGTATAATAGAACTAAAACTCAGCGAAATCAGATTGATGGGAGGAAGAAGGAGGGGATGGGTGAATTCACACCTGACGGTACGATGCACCCTATCTGGGTGAAGGGCACACTTACAACTTTGACTCAAACTGCACAAAAGTACATTATGTAACCAAAATGTGTGTACCCCCATAATATTCTTAAATTAAAAAAATGGAGCATCTACTGTACATAGATTAGTCTTCCAAGGACCCCCAGGATCCCCAACTTAGAAAGTACAGCTCTGAAGGTGGCAGGCTCCCCAGCCAAGGCCAGCCCCATCTCATCTACTCACACACGGGCCTAGACTCTGATTTCAGAAACAAACGTTTCCAGGTTCTGCTATCCCACCATTAACCAGCAGATGCTGAAATTACATACTTGCTATATTAGGGATGCCTTTGATTAGCTTAACTCTGTAAAATGCAAATATTCTTAAAGGGATAATAGAAAATATTTTATTTAGAATTTGTATCTTAATGGAGAAAAGTTTACGACAACTCTGGAGCTGGTTCTCATAAGTGACGGAGGAGAGAGAGGATGAGGGCCCTGAGCATCTGAAGTGACAGTGACAAATGAGGGCACACACAGAAGGCACCGTGGACTCTGACGTCAGTCTGTTTATTTATTTCCCAGCCTTGTTTTATTGAACCTTACTCCTGGCAGCCCTCCTCTTGTAGGATAGCATAGGTTGTCCAGATAAAAGAAAGAAGCAGAAACTAGTAATCAAGATAAACCAAGATTCCCCACCTGATGATACAAGCGGAGCAAGATGAAACACCCCTTGGTCAACAGGGGATGAAGAAAGCCCACAGTGAGTGGCTGGGTCACCCTGGAGAAGGGCGATGCAGAAAGCACGCATGGAACAGCTCTGAGAACACACATGGCCTCTGTAGGAAATGATGTTCCACATTCCCAAAGTGTTCAGGTAGCCCTGGTTCCTGCTGCATCCTGGCATTCTCTGCCCCCTACTGTCCTAAGGCTGACTTGCTAGGACAGCCTAGAGTGTCCTCTGCCCCAGGGGTCCTTGAGTTCCTGTGCTGTCCTCCTCACCACACTGTTTTCAGAAAGCTGCGCTCTTATTTATTTCAGTGACAGGGTTATCCAGAAGGTCTCACGAGAGCTCCAGTCTACTTCCAACTCAGAGCTGGCGGGTCGGGGAGAGGCATAATCTCACCGGGCCCATCGGGTCTTTTCATCCCTCAATCTTCCAACCCTGTGTCCACTCCCACCGTCAAGGCCCTGGGTGCATTTCTCGTGGGCCTCCAGCCACGTATCAGACAGACACTGGGAACCTACCACATGGCTGGCACTGGGATTGTAGTGGGGACCAAAACAGACACAAACCCTTGCCTTCCTAGCACTGGAGTTCAGTGGGGGGATGCAGACAGTAAGTAAAATAAATAAATAAAAAGCATAGTATGTCAGCAAGTAGTGAGCTCTGTGGAGGAAAATTAAGCAGGGAAGGGTAGAAGACATGTTAGGAAAAGGTGGTTGCAATCTTAATACTGTGGTCAGGGGAGGCCTCGCCGAGAAGGCGACATGCAAGTAAAGACCTGCAGGAGCGAGGGAAGGTATCTGAGGGAGAGTTTTGCAGAAAAAGGGACCCAACGAGTACACAGCTCTGAGGCCAGAGCCCGCCTGGCCTGAGGAATGCCAGGAGGCCCATATGGCTAGAGTACAGTCAGGAGGGGGAGATGAAGTGGGTCCCTGTGAGTGAAGCGAGCAACGGTTCTGACCATCTCCTCTCTACTGTCCAAATCCCGCGAACACGGAGGCTCCCTAGAGTGTCCCACTTCTCTAGGGAGCCACTAGGACTTCATACCCTTTACTTCTGAGAGCAGTCACGGGATTTACTATATGCGGTTAGACCTTCTGCCCTGTTTGGAGTCTCTGCCAATTTAAAGCAAGACCCTTATGTATTTCTTGATCTCCTCAATGGCAGTTACGCTAATAGGTTTTTTAATCAGGAATTGTGTTTGCTCTCAGTTGCTACAGAGATATAAGTTTGTAGGAATTTGTTTGCCGTTGACTTTTTAGCCAATTATTAATAATTCAAGGGCAGAGGAAGTATATAGGAAAATTTATAATCAGAGATATAGACATTTTTGTATCATGTCATTAAGAATATGAAGATAAGATAATGACCTATGGACGGAGGGAGATGAGGTTATGAATTCGAAGGGAGTACAATCTGCCTGCACCTGCCAGGCTGTTCCTGGCGGCTAGATCAGCTATGTTCACCCCTATGCCGAGGAAACGTGTGCTTCTCCACACGATAGTAATACTTTGATAGTTGAGACTTAACTACCTTTCAAACTATTTTAATCTGTTTTCTACAATATTTCACAGTATCTAGATGTCATTATAATATTTTAAGGAGGAGAATCCTTTTAGGAATAGTTCAAGGTCACACAGATTGAATCCAACAGAGGGGAAACATTCAGCAGAGAATGGAGATAACTGAACTCTGAATTCTAACCCCACCCTATTCTTTTCATAATCACAATGATGTTTTATACAACTCCTCTGCATTAAAAGCTTCTATTTAGCGTATCTATTTAGGGCCAGAGACTGTACTAAACATGCATTAACTCTATATAGGTATTAACCCACTAAAAAAATCTCTGAACTTTTCCATTATTATACTATTTTATAGATGGAAAAAAAATAATGCTTAGAGAGTTTAAGATATTTTGCCCAGTTCTCCTAAGCACTACACTGCGCTGCTATGTGCAGAAGTCGAAGGTGCACATTTTCACCTACTTTGCAGAGCAAGCCATGGAGAACACTAAAAAAATATGTTCAAATCTTAAGAAGCAATAAGCAGATGAATATCATTAGATCTGTCTTGAGCTTTTTAATCTGTCTTATTCCCAGATGGATTTTTCAGAAGGATGGGAAATATATTCTATTCGGAGAGCTGGGGGTAGGTCAGGCAAGCTGCAGGAAATCTTGGCTTGTTCGGATTTTACAGGCCTGCCCATTGGCCTGACAACCTTGTAAAAATAGATATAGACACATGATTTCACTTTTTCCATATCTGAGTCCAGTTTCTACCAAGGAGCTCAGAATTGTGTGCTTAGGCAAAAATCATGGAAATAAGCTAAATGAACTGAAACACTCCCAGGTTACACTGTCAGTCCTACTGGAGTTTGTGCAGCACTGCTCCTCTGAGATTTAGTTGTCTTCCTTCTCTCAGGATGAGAAACGCAGAAAAATCTCCATAGGAATGAAATAAATAGATGTGCAATAAAGATCTTCGCCATTCCTTTCATTTGATACGAATCAAATAATCACACTAATAAACACAATTATAAGCTGTAAAAGACAAGAACAGAAAGATATCCAAGGCTCACCCATAATTCAAACCATTTAAACATAAATAATTAGTATCAATAATCTATATTAGGATGCATATAATTGCTTGGGAAGAATCCAACTAGTTCCTCAACAACTCCATTTAGATGTCTAATCAACATCAAAACTTCATGTCAGCACTAAGTTCCTTATATCCTTTTCTGTTTTAGTTGATGTCAACTTTATCCCTTCAGTTGCTTAAGACAAAACCTTGGTGTCATCTTGACTTCAGTCTTTCTCCTTCAATCCTTTTAGCCAATCTTTCAGCAAATCTGTGGCTCTCCCTTCAAAATACATGCAGAATTCCGACCCTTTCTCACTCCCTCCACTGATACTACTGAGGTCTGGATTCTCAGAACACTATATGGTATTACATCTTGCCTGGATTCTTGTATGAAACCTCCTAAATGGTCTACCTTCTTCTACATTTTCCCTGTTAACCACCCATCCTTGACATGGTTGATGCAATGAGCCTGCTAAAAGCCAAGTATGTCACTCTTCTGCTCTGAATGTTCCAGATTACCCCCCTCCATTAAATTCAGTGACCTGTACATCCCTACCCGGGGCCCTGTTTCCACTCTGACTCGACATCCTCCCCTCTGCCCCTCGCTCCCTCTATACCACCATTCCCCCCAAAGTCTCAGCCTCCCTGATGGTCTTGGGACTTGCCAGGCTCATTCTGGCTTCAGAGCCTTTGCTCCCACTGTTCTGCCTACCTGAAATAGCCAGAGATTTGCTTGGCTTTCTCCCTCCCTCACCTCTTCAAGTCTTTGTTCAAATGACACCTTTCCAATGATGCTCACCCTCCACCTAATAGGACAACCTGTTCCCACCCTCACTGCCCAGCATCCTGATTCTTCTTGTTCTGCTCTCTGTTTTCCTTTTTCCCTTGGCAGTTGGCACCTGTGAACATATATATAATTTTATATAAAATTATGTTGTTTCTTTGTCTCTCTGTCCCACTAGAATCTAACCTTTATAAGGCAGGAAACTTTGTCTTTATTCACAGATATGTCCTAGATACTTAGAACAGTACCTGGCGTACATTATGTACTCATAAATATTTTTCAACTAGATAAATGAAAATCATTAGGCAGGGTAATGGAATGGGAGAGTGCAGGCTTTGAGTAGGCAAATCTGAGTTCAGATACTTGCTCTGCACTCTCCAGTTGGAGGAGCTTGGGTGAGTCACTACATACTCTGAAGCCTCAGTTTCCTCAACTGCAAAAATGTGAACATTAGTGTCATTGTGAGAATCACATGTGATGTACCCAGTGTGGCAAACATTTCTCAGGTGTAGTTATTATGGATATCACAATATTTTATATGAAATAGTTAAAAATAATGCTCTATTTTTCAAATAATGTTCTATAAATCATAAATATAGTCTTAATACTTAAAGATTATTGCTCACTTTGGCACCCTAAGTACTACTCAAAATGCTAAAGCTTCTCAACAGCATAAATTCTTCTGATTCCTCTGTGAGAACTTCAGCAGTTCAGTTAGTTACTAGAAGGCATCAGCAGCTGAAAGATGTGATTCTCTAATTATAGGGCTTCCTAAGTCATGAACACCTAAGGACAACAAAATGATCTCATTAATAATATTTGAAGATATAGAAGAATAGAAAAGACTGGCCCATTTCTTGGAGCAAATAGTGTAGCATAGGCAGATGACAGAGAAAAAACAGGAATGAAAATTTATTCCATTTTGCTTTTCGATTTTCTTTCAAGAAGAGTGGCCTTTAGACCAAGAATGGTAGAACACTCATTAGTGAGAGGATATAGAAGCATAAGACATGCGAGACTGTAGAGAGAAAGGGATGCTGCTCTGAATCAGGTCACCCCTGCAAATTAAAGTGGCAGCCACTCAGGGAAACTTAGGAATCTTGAGATTTCTAAGCTACCTCCAATGACTTTTGAGAAGTGGGCTGCAACATATTTGCCGAGGGACAGATGGTAGTGGAGCTGCCACCATTACAATTTCCTAAAATAAATGGCACAAGCCATAGCTTGGCTATAAAACACATGTTAAAACGACTCAAGAGGGAGGAACAGGAGCCCATGTAATTCATGAAATACAAATTCATTCATTCATTGAAAAGTCACTTACTGTCTACCACGTGCCAGGCACTCAGTAGATGTCTTTTGAATGAAAACGAAAAGAATCCCCTCCTCATGAGAAATAACTCTATGCTCTTGTTTTGGTAGCCAGTAAACAGAGGCATTGCCATAGCCAGAACACGGCTGGGTCTCCCAAAGCATTTGACAAAGCCTCTCCTGGGATACTAATAAAGTAGGTATCCTCACAACTGACTGAACGGCAGGTCCCTGATAATGCATGGTGAAACTTGTAGGAGACTCTTCTGGCTTAATATAGATCAATAGCACATGGAGTGGGGCGAGAAGGTCACTTTAATCTGATACTCCATTCTGCAGAGGTCTCCTCACCTGGAGAATTCAATTCAGTTCCACGACCCATGACTGAGATGAAAACGAGTGTCGTTAAATTCAGAACAATAACAAAGATGGCAAGGGGGTACAGAGACTGTCCTATGAAAAGCAACTGAAAAGAAATCCCCAAGTACTTGCCCTGAGAGAAAAGAAGCTTTGGGGGGTGCATACTAGCTGCCGCCATTACAGACAGTGTCCTGTAGGGTCGGGTGCAGTGGGAGGAAGGGGCTGGGCGTTTATTGAACATCCCTAAGTCAGGAACTCCTTGGGGGCATTCTCTCATTTAATCCTTACATTTAGCTTTTAAGTGCGTGGTCACTGAGGCATGAAAACACATGACATCTCTTCTGAAAGCACGCCAAGAACACTGACAGCTATTCCACATGGCCAGTCTCATCTTCCCAGGGCTCAAAGCACCACTTTTGTGTTAATTGATTCTCCTTGCTTGGAAAGTTCTGAGCAGTTAAGGTCAGTGATGATTCAAAAGAGAAAAAAATAAGTATCCTTAAGGACAAAAGTTTAACTAAGAGGTGAAGGTAGAGAAACCGCTCCCGGACATCACAAGTGACTTTGTCATCTGAAAGGACACACAGAATGCAGCCTAAAATGTCACTTGGAGCAGCCCAATCTCATATAAAAGCATACTGCCCACATAGCACAAGCCTAGGCAGAGCATGCAGGAGCTGGTCACTGATTTCATAAATAGGACCGTAAGGCTTTAAAACACTCTGTTCACTTTAGAAGTGAAAAAATTCAGTATGCCTGTATGGGAAAGTCAGTTCAATTACTCCACTGCAATAAACATTTCTGAATCGGGCTTCTATTCCTTTACAAATCAAATTAGTCTTGCGTTAGATAGGCCCTACTTAATAGCAATGTTCCAAAAGAAAGGAATCCTTTCAGAGAAACCTCAGAAAATATATTAAAAGATTCTTTGAAAGGTATCGCATTTTGAAACTGACTTTTAATGAGCTGCTGTCAGCTGCAGTGATCAGTTTAAGTAGATTCAGTGACTTTTCTCTAATTTTAGTATTTAAGAATTCACTTTTTCTTACTATTCTCAAATAAATCAAACATTCCAGCTTTCTGGTGCTCTCTTTACAAGGAAACTGTCAACCTAAGAGGCAGCCTTCTTTTTCCCTGGTAACTTTCCCAGCAGACTCTGCACATCTGAAATTGTGTGGTTAAAAAGAGCCATAGGCACAAATTTAAAAACTATTCAAGAAAACATACATCTAAAGCATCACCTTCATTACATAGCAGAGCTGTTTGAAATACCGTGGGTTGGGGTTATGGAATAGAAAGGCATTGTGTTTACTGAGGAAATAACTGCTTAGATTAATGGTTTGGGTGGGGCTGGAGTGGGGTGGGGGTGGGAAATCACATTCCCCAACGCCATGGATTGCAGTCGTAGACTCCATCCAAACAGTCCTTCCGCCAGCCCCCAACCGGAATCAGGTCAATCCTCAACTCCCCCAAGGCTGTTCTTCGCTAATGTTGACTTTTATTAAATATATATTATACGCCAGGCATTGTAGTAAACACCTTAAGTTCAGGATTGAATTTAATCCTTACAGTAACCTCTTGAAGTGGGTACTATTTTTATTCCCATTTTACAAAGGCAGAGACTAAGGCTTACAAATTCTGCTTAAACAATTGCAAAGATGTGAAAACAACCCAAGTGCCCATCAATACATGAGTGGATTAATAAAATGTGGTATATGTATACCATGGAGTACTACTCAGCCATTAAAAAAAAAAGGGTGAATCACCTCTTGTATTATCCTGGGTGGAGCTGGTGCCCATTCTTCTAAATGAAATGTCACAAGAATGGGAAAAAAAACACCACATGCACTCACCATTAAATTGGTACTAATCAATCAAAACTTATGCGCACATATCGGAAGTAACATTCATTGGTGTCAGGCAGGTTGGGGGGCAGGATGGGATAGGTAAACTCACACCTAACGCGTGCGGTGCGCACTGTCTGGGGGATGGGCAGGCTTATAGCTTTGACTCGGGCAGTGCAAAGGCAATATGTGTAACCAAAGTGTCTGTACCCCCATAACATTCTGAATGTACAAAAAAAAAAAACATTGTCCGCTAAGTGGTGACTCAAATCCAGAGCCCTCGTGCTATTTTGTTACACTGAAATGCTTCTCTTGGTGGAAGTCGCTCCAAGGAGGACAGATACCTGAACTCAAACAGTCGTTTTTTAATAAAAAGGAAAATCCCAGGTAGGAAATGAGTTAACGGGACCTGGAATGTCTGGCTTCTAGAAACCAAAGGAAACCCCTGCCAGGGGTAATAATAAGCCGCAGGTGTGAGATCAGGTCTTCAGGCTGATTTGCCCACAGCCCTGGCCACAGCCTCAGCCTGGAAGATGCGCTCAGTGCTGGCCACGAAAGCACTGAGAGAAGAATCTCATCTTTTGCTGTGTTTTTTTTTTTGTTTGTTTGTTTTCTTCTTATCCCTCCCACCCCTCTTCCCACTGCCCAATTTCTGGGCTTTGGAAATCTGCCGGGAAAGCTTGAGAACAGCCTTAGACGACCTTTTGGCAGCATCCCTAGGAGTTGTTAGCCAAAAGCTCCAAACTCCAGTCCTGATCACTGAAACTTGTCTGTTGGGAGTAGCTCAAAGATATTCTTTCAATTAAGATAATTAGTTCAGCAAAAGAGAGCCATTGTGGTTTAGAGAGCTCACCATTGATTGAGGTCAAGATAAGAATTGTTCTCTGCTTTTTTCCCTCTTGAGACCTTAGATTGTAGAGTACTTTCGACCTTGTGCAATCGATATCCTCTTTCCCTTTGAGAATAATGTGGGCAGGGAGGGGAGGGAGGCAGGAAGGACATATCCATCGCACCACTTTGCGGCACTCACGTTCACACCACAGGCATTTGCCCTTCACTGTAGCGTCAGGAGAAAAATGTGATGTTCCCGTGGCAAACGGATGGCCCTCTTGGAATGCATGGACACTTGGTTCCTCAAATAATTCGATGACAAAAACTAGCCAAACAGACGAAATACCTCTTTCAAATATTTTTCCTCCTTGCTTGCCCTTATGCATTCCATTCGTGATGACTGCAGAAAATTTAGAAAATACAAATAAACAAAAAGAATATAGGTAAATTAAAACTACTCAAAATACCACGACCCAGGGATAATTATCATCATAATTTTGTGCAGATTCTTTCAAACCTTTTCTAGTCAAATGTAAATACATTAAAGTTACTTCTTGAAAAAAATTGTATCAAATTCTACACATGGATTTGTAACTTGCTTTTTACCTAGCAATGCATCAAAAACCATTTTTCATATAAAAACAGAAATCTCTCTATTTCACTGCTCTATAGACTGTCATATATGAGCACAGCGTCATGTGTTGGGCAGTTTCCTGTTGTTGCACATCTAGGTAGGGCCTCGCTTTTCTCCAGCACTTTAAGCAACATCTCAACTAGCATCATTCATGCATTTTTGAACATTTGCCAATTATCACCTCAAGATAAATTGCTGAAGCTCAAACCAACTCGTTTACTAAGGCTTCAGAAACATTGTCCCCAAGAAAGATGACACCCAACAACAATTTCACTAGCAACACTGCAAGTGCCATCAAGCCCTTCTAGAAGAGCAGAGCAAACCAGTGAGCCCGAAAACAACGCCAGGAGAAGGAACAGGCAATTTCATTGTTTTTCCTGGAGTTCCCTCCACTGGGACTCTCACACTTTACCTAAGATGATATAAAGAATTATTACTCTATTGCCTTCATCCCGAACTTGTAAAATGAGACAGCAGCAGAGTTAGGTTATTATCCCAGAACAACGGAGAGTCCTGAGGGTGCCTTCTGAGAAGGTGTTGATGCAGCGTGCAATGCTATTAAGAAAGCAGAACAGAAGCCCGTGTTTGCTGTAGAAGCTCATCTTCGGGAGTTGGTAAAACCTGGTGCTTCAGAGGTACAGGATTTACTTATTAATCTAACACACAGAGCTTTTGTTATGTGCCAGCCAATCTCCTAAGTATTTTATAAATCTCAAATTATTTAATTCTCATCACAATCCTATAATGACAGATATCATTTTAGTCCTCATTTTTACAAGAAAAAGTTAAGTAAAATAACTTGTTAGAGTTAGTTCAAGAGTCCATGTATCTAACAAAGCAGCATTGCCCATCAGAGGATGTCCCTGATCCAACTAAGAGCACCCTCAGCTTTTCCTATATATATATGGGGTAGCAAATACTCAGTTTTCCAATCAATCAGGAAGCATCAACTACGGTATTGACACAGTAAACATAATAAAAACCGAATTTTGCATATAAAAACTACTTATCATCTAAAATAACTAGAATAATTCTAGATAACAACAGGTTCCCTGTACCTGATTTAGCCTTGGTTTCATTTGTCATTTATTAATTTTAACTATTTCTTTTCCTAAATCCAATTTTTTCTTCCATAAATCATAATTGGACTATTTAAGACTTTGTACTTTCCAATCCCTTTGATATCTCATTTAATCCCCCAAAACAACCAGTTTGGAAGGTTCTGAGGCTTAAAAAGACTAAGCGATTTGTTCGTGGTCACCTGGCTAGACAAATAACAGAGCAGGATATGAATACATGTCTTCTAACTACTACTTCCTGCTCCTTCATATCTATTACACTCACCTGCGTAAGCCTGTGACAGGCACAGACAGCAAGCAGAAATGCGAGGGAGTGTGCTGGTGTGTTGAAAGACATGGGTGGGTGGATAGACACATAGGTAGACAGAGAGATAGACACACACATGCATATATATGTGCTATAACATTACATGTGTTTGGAATCAACCATCTGATGAGCCCACCTTCTAGAACTCAAGACTGTCTGATCTTTTCATTTGCTCTTTAGTCAGCTTCCTCTTCCATGCTTCACAAAACTTATTTTTAATTTTTGCCACATCTCAAGCCTTCTGGCTTCTTTTCTCTCTGTAGTTGACAGACAAGGTTAGTTAAGGCCATCTTTCATTTGTTTATTCATATGTTCACTCCTGTGAGTGAAACTGCTCTGGCTCTTTCTGCAGAACTCACCAACACACCCTCAGTCTTTCTCAGCACGTACACACACACGTGCACACCCACAAACACGCAGATAAGTGGACGTCTGCCTGTGCACCCGGAGCACACTCTGCAATCTTGCATTTCCCTCTGGCTGCTATAGACAGACAATGTCTCCATTTGCTTCTCACAGAAATTTATCATCTGAACGTTCTGGAGGCTGAACGTCAAATTTCAAGTGCCAGCCTGAGCTGTTCCTGGTGAGGGCTCTCTTCCTGGCTTATAAATGTCTGACTGCTCCCTGCGTCCTCACATGGCAGGGAGCGAGAGAGGATCTCTTCTTACAAGGCCACTATTCCCATCACAAGGTCCCCACCCTTGTCACTTCATCTGCACCTAATTATCTCCCATAGGCCTCATCTCCGAGTACCGTCACTTTGAGGATTAGGGCTACAGCATGTGAATTGGGCGGGGACGGGGGGTGTAATGTCCTCTCATCCCTTCTGTGTGCTCCAGGATCCCCATCTCCATAAGCAGTTTCCAGTAAAGTGAACCGCTTCGTCCTCGGTGTACAGTAGTGCTTCACTGTAACTAGTTTCTGACGTGACTGTCTCCCTCTCTGAGACTGTAGGCTCTCTAAGGGCTGCACCAACACCTCCTCGTGCCACACCTGGTACAATGCCTGCTGTGTAGAAAGGATCCAATAAATATTCATTGCTTGAATAAATACCTGGATGAATGAATACTAGCATCGAAGAAGGCAGCATAAAATGACCTGGGGTAGCCCATATGCATATCATGAAGCTCATAGGAGTACCTCATAGGATATTCATTCTTGGACTCTCCCACAAAGTATATTTATAGTTGGTTTTCCTGGTGTTAATTACCATGTGTTACATGATTTCCAAATCAGCCTGTCTTGGTTTGCTAGGGCTATTAGAACAAAGTATCACAGACTCAGTGGCTTAAACAACAGAATTTTATTTTATCACAATTCCGGAGGCTGGAAGTCCGAGATAAGGTATCTGTCTGAGGACTGTGAGGCAAAGATCTGTTCCAGGCCTCTCTCTTTGGCTTATAAGTGGTCATCTTCTCCCTGTGTCTTCGCATGGTCTTCCCTCTGTAATTGTTTGTGTCCAAATTCTCTCTTCTTATAAGGACACCCACATATTGGATTAGAGCTCAGACTAATGACCTCTGTAAGGACCCTGTCTTCAAATACAGAGGCATTCTGGGTTACTGTGGATTAGGGATGGGGGTGGGGGCTGGGAGGACACAATTCAGCCCATGACACAATCTCTGTTAGGCAAGTGAGAAAAGTGACAGGCAGGGCTGATATAAGCAGTCCTGCAACAGTGGAGAGAGAAGTGATATCCAACAACCTGAAACCAGGGGAGAACACAGTGACAATTGGGTATGTTGGGGGATAGGGGGTGAGAACACAATAAAGAGCAAGCACAAAATATAAAAAAAGAAAGAAGAGGAAAGAGATTAAAGGGCAGAATACACTGATGTGCATGACAATGAACAGGGTCTTTAGGGACATAATTGGTTATGTTTAGAATAGCCTATTTAAAAGAGCAGAAAAGGCTATAATACATTTTATAAAGTACTCCTTCAAGCATATTATGTGGTTTTAATTTTTTTTTAAAAGGTAAGCCTCCAGGCATGAGAAAAAATTTATCTACTTAAAAAGACTCAGTCCAATGGTACTTGATAACTTGCATCTCAAAGTGAATTACCACAAATCATAGGGAATGAAAAAGCAAAATATCAGGTAGTTCAACAAAATAGGTGAAAATAACAGGAATATGCATACAGGTGAGAAACACCTATATGTAAAATAAGACACCTCCTTAGTGTTTCTTCTTTGCCACCCACCTACTAGGAGGTCCACATAACCATCCTGGAAGAGTGAATCACCACCCGTAAGGAAACCTAGGAGTACTGGTTTCTTGGAAGGATTGTGGGTGACTCATAGATTTAGCCTTTAACAATTTCATTTGGAAAAACGCTTTCACATTTCCCAAATGTACAGTGTGTCTGTTAAGAACATTTAAATTAAATTAAGAAATTGAAACATGGTGAAGTAGTACATAGCTTATTAAAGCTGGGAAATGTTATACTGCGTATTTTTTGTAGCAAAAGATATTTTTACTTCATCATGTTGTCTTCTACCTTTATTTTTTAACCATAACTATCATCAATAATTGTAGCAACTAGGGTAATGGAGCAGTTGTATTAACAAATATTCCCAAAATAGGTAAGGTTCAAGCACAGCTGCCTGGAGTATTTTACAGGGGACCGCTCAGCTCTTGCCTTGCCAATCCTAACACTTCCAGATTTAAACATGGGCCAAGTATGAGGATACAGTCTATTATATTCAGAGAACTCTTTTTATGTTGGATACTCTTGAATTCTTTCCTCAGTACATCAGGAGGTTTGAGTTTGGTCCAGATTTCTTGATATTCCTGAAACCTCCTCATGGGATTTCCTGGCTTCAGCCCAGGGTCCAGGCAGCTCAAGTTCTGGTCAGTTCCATGACATGAGTGACCATGGAGCTTACCTGTTTAATGTGTCGTAGGCCTTAAGTAAGACTTGTCTCGGGGGAATGCCCAAAGGGGCTCTTTTCTACACCTTTGAACAGCCAAGTGTTTCCACAGCTGTAAAACTACATTTTCCTCATAGTATAAAAAGAAGATGAAAAGAAATAATGCATGTAGAGCACTTAGTACAGTGCTTGGGTATAAGCACAGATAATAATCAATACACAAAATATGACCTTATACAAGCAGCACTAGAAGGACATGCATTCTAATATTAGCAGTGATTTGTTCTGCTTGGTGGTATTATAGTGTTTATTTCTTTTGCCTATCAATATTTCTCTGTTTAAAGTAAACATTTATATAATAACTTTATAATAAGTAAAATAATAAGTAAAATTAATAAATGAGTTTTAGTTCTTAAGATTATATTTTAAATTCAGTACAAGTGTTTAATTCATCTCTCTTTACAACTGAGATTCCCCTGATAATTGGATACTCTAATATACCCATTTGTAAAATGTCCTATTTCTCCATTAGGAGTTTAACATGTGTTTAAATTTTTGTTGGTGACATACCGATATAATTATAAAGCACATGTGGAAGAAAATCCTCACCTAGGCATGTAGTCATCTTTTTGTTTCAACATCCTAGATTTAGAGGGAAAGTATTAAAAACAGATAGCCTGATAAGCATAACAGCGTTTTCAATTAAGAAGAAACGGATCATTGCCTGAAAGGCTAAGTAACCCAGATTTGCCTGGAAGTTTCTCTTCTCACCCTGTGGCCACTCTAAAATCAAACTCAGTAATTTTTCTACATCCCCCAAAACAAATTCACCACCACTTTGTAAGTAATACCAATTTTACTGCAGATTTCTAGGGGCATTGAAGACGAGAAATCATATCTCACACAGCACCACCAGAAAAACTTAATCAAAATTAAACTTCGTAATTTTCCCCAAAACTCCTTTTTCTCTTCTGCCAATCAAAAAGTCCTCTCAATTGTCCTGACATTCAAATTTGCCCTTTGGCTTGAATTTCTCAGTTACCAAAAAGAAACCCAGCCAGGTAGCCAACAATGCCCTCCACAAACAGCATCCATCACCACTGCAATAAAAACATACACAAATAAAAACAAAAAACAGACCAATAGCTATTTAGTGTTAGTCAAATCTGGCCCTTGGGTATTTTACCCTCCAGCTCCCAGCAGTTTATGACAATATTCCCACAACAAGATAGGTGTGTGTGTGTGTGTGTGTGTGTGTGTGTGTGTGTGTGTGTGTGTGTATAAGGGTTGGAGGAGTGCAGTGGTGGAAAATTCTGTAGCTTAAGAGAATATTATTACCACCAGATGGATAAACATACAATATGGTTATATATCCATAAACACATAGGCAGAAGTATGCAATATCCAAGTGATAAGAACTCCCTCAATTCTGCTCTCAGCTTGTCCTCTCCCTGAGCTTTGGTTTCCGATGACAATGACCTGGGCAGCCCTGGAGACTCAAGTGATGGGATTGAGTTTTTTGACTCTGTGTGGGAGCCTTCTCCTGTATGGCCTCTCGAAATTCAGGACTTTCACTAAAAGAATAGATTTTAGGTGCTACAGCCACCAAGAAAAAAAAAAGAGTAACTATGCGAGATGGCAGTTACGTTAATGCGCTTGACTAGGGTAACTGTTTCATCGTGTGTATATGTGTGTGTATATATATACATATATATATATCAAAACATCATGTTGTATACCTTAAATATATACAATAAAATAAGGAATTTAAAAATCCATTGTAGTAGTTTCTGTAAACATATGGAGCCTTCAATGCAAGTATTTTTTAAGATTTTTTTAAAAACCTAAAGAAACCTTTCCTCTATATACTATTGTGTAACACATTTGACCTATCAAGATGAATTTTAATAGGAAATACGGAGACAACTTCTACTTTCTTACAATAGTCAAGTGTCCTAGCAGCATATAAAACTATCTAGAACATGAGAGAAAGAAGACTTACCTTGATAGTTGTCATGAATCCAAATTCAAGCTTTTTTCCAACTATTTACACCATCACTCAGCAACCATTCAGCTAATTGCCCAGTTACTGTTTCCAAGTATGTGGGCTCTGGCTTGTAAAGTCAGCGTGGGGAAAGAGGAAAAGCCGGCCTACAAAGTTTCCATCAAATAAGCCTAAACTCCAGACAACTTTTGAGTCACTCTGACTCTCCTTGGTTATTGAATTTATATGGAAACTTTTCTCTACTCATTGGCTCTGCTAAAACCTCCAGACAACTGGTTTCCAGTCTTATGGTGCCATGTGCTGTTTTTCCTTAACTGCTTTTTGAAACACAGATAGTTTTATTCTTCCACTTTCGTCCTTGTTTGGGGGTTTCAAAATTTATGTTTGCATATTATTTAGGTTATTCTTATTTTAAAATAAAGACAATTCAATTTCAGGTTTTACTATTTGATCTCCTCATTAGCCATTGCTTTTCAAAACCTTTAGCCATTGCTTCTCAAAACCTAAGGCAGCCACCCTGTCTGAGGTGGCCACATTCCGCATTTGTCCCAGACATCCCTAATGAATATACCTCCCTGATGGCAAATCTGTGAGAAAGGAGAGAGTGTTTGCCCTGGAGAGCCCCAGACCCCCCTTTTCCCAATCCTTCCTTCATTACCACTGTGTTATCCTCAAAGCTTTACCCACAGCTCTCAGGAAACTATCACCTCTGTCCAGAGCACAGAAGAAAAAAATTGAATGAATTCATCTCTCAGGGATATATGCAATTCAAAAAAGGCACAAAGAATTGGAATAAATTTAGCAAATTTCTGATGGAATACTTAAGGCCCAGAAAGAAAAGTTTTCAGGGCAAGGCCCTTAAATCCAGTTGGTTTCACCCTATTGGCCACCCCTTACTCTGCACTGAAGTGGATGGCACACCGTACTAGGGACAGTACTCTAAATTCTCTGAACCTCACTTTCTGCATCTGTACCTACTCTCAGGGTTGTGTAGAAAAATTAGACTGTGTAAATATAAAGAAGCAGTATCTTACGAGTACACGTAAAAACTGGTGAAATCTGAATAAGGCCTATAGATGAGTTAAAAATATTATTCCAATGACATTTCCTTGTTTTGATATTTTACTATAGTCATGTAAGATGTCACCATCTGGGGGAGCTGGGTGAAGGATATAATGGGCTCTTTCTACTATTTTTTTCCAACTACCTGTGGGTCTGTAGTGATTTCGAAAATAATTTTTTTAAAAATCCAAATGCAAAACAGGATTTTCATCTTCCCAGAAGAAAGAACATTAAAGAAATAATATTAAAATTTTACCTGCATCATTTTCCACTATCTTTTATGTCCCTAAGTGCTATGTGTACTATATTAAAGCCACTAATAAGTTCTCCCCAACACAATTCAACAAGAAGCATTTCCAGCTCTCAAAAAAAATTTTTTGAATAACATTAACATGGATTTTTCTCTTTTGCCTGTTTTGAGCCCATCCTGACTTGCCCAAATGTGGATTGGAGTGAAGTGAGGAAATTAATATATTTTGCATTTTTTAAATTAAATACCAAAAGAATGACTGGTATTCTGATATTCAAATATAGGAGTTCGCATAAAGACACTAGGCTTCTACCACGGATTATTGTCTGGAGAAATGATTGTCTAAGTTCCTTGACCTCCCCTTCAATATATCTTAACTGCCAGACCATAGAGTTTTACCTGGGAGAGGTCCAGAAAGAAAGAGTGGGAAAAGGCTATCCCTTTTTGGCCTCTGCGCACTGTGGGAAGAAGGAGAGAAAAGAAAGAAAGTAGCAGAAGCAATCAGATATGTGTTTCAGTTCCCACATCTTTGAGCTTCAACCCCAAATGTGTTAGATTCTCGAGGATATCATTTATGAGGGTACAGGGGAGGTGGTCTTGCATTTCAAACTTGGGGAGGAAGCTGCCCCAAACCAATGTTGGGCACAGTCGTAGCGAAGTGGACAGAGTGGAAGTTTCCCTGTGGCACAGCTCCTGAGTTAGGGGCCAGACATGACTTGTGTGAGGGAAGAAATCCCACAGTCGGGGATGGGATCTGATCTCGGGGCCAGCTGGAGACAGGGAAGATGTGGTGAGAGACTCACAGCCAAGGTCCATCTAAAGCAAATAGATGGACCTCGAGTTTACCACTGGTAGCTTTCAACACTGGAGATGAATAGGGCAATTCCATGACAAGACAGTAGCGAGTGTTACCTCTGAATCTGAAGAGGCCAGCCCGAGCGCACTCATGGGCAATGAGAGGCCGGGGATCTCCTCCCTCCAGCACCACATGCTCACAAAGACCTAGATACTATTCAAGAGATAAAATGAAGGGAGAAGCCTCATAAGTATTGAGTATTTTAATTATAGAGTGACTGAGCACTGCCTCCAAAAACTGCTTGTATTATAAGGTCACACTATGCTTTAAATGGGACTAGACTTTTGGTTAATTGTTTTCCCTGCTAACCAACATATGAGGACTCCTCTGCACATCTGACTTACAATATATTAGGTCATTAAATATGAAATGTCTGATTTCTTGTCAAAAGTGTAGTTTATTATATCAAACAAGAAGTAGCACAATTAATCAAAGTATGCATCTAAACTATCAACGTAGTTTTGCCATTTTAATGGTAGCTTGTTTATGCCAGCAGCAAAGAAGCCTGGAGAGCGAGTGGCAATGAAATTGTGAAAGGTGTTTTCCACAGCTTGTTGAGAATTGAATATTTTTCCTCACAAGAAGTGATCCGAAGTCTGGCAGAAGGGGTAGGCAGTTGGTGCAAGGTCTGGAGGATGACAGAGGGTTTCCAAGTCCAGCTTCTGTAGTTTAGGCAGTGTTGTTTGTGTGGCATGTGATTGAGCATTGTCTTGCAAAAGGATTGGCCTGTCTCGATTGACCAATCTCCCCTGCTTAATCCCAAGCATCCTCATCATTTCATCCAGTTGGTTGCAATAGACACTGGCTGTAATCAACTGACCAGATTTCATGAAGCTGTAGTGGATAATACCAGCTGGACCACCAAACAGACACCATTAGCTTTTTTTTGAGAAATATTCACTTTTGGACTGAGTTTTGGCACTTCGTCTTTATCCAACCGTTGTGCTGAATGCTTGCAATTGCCAAAAAGAATCCATTTTTCATCACACCTAACAACACAGTGTAGAAATGGTTCACCTTCATATTGTGACAGCAAAGAAAGGCAAGCTTCAAGACATTTTGTCTTCTGACACTCCTTTAATCCATGTGGAACCCATCTATCCAGCTTCTTTACCTTGCTGATTTGTTTCAAATGGTTTAATATTGTTGGAATAATAATGCCAAACCTTGCTGCTAATTCATGCATAGCTTGAGATGGATTCACTTTCACTACAACTTTCAGCTCATCATTATCCACCTTGGTCTCAGGTTGCCCACATGGCTCATTTTCAAGATTAAAATCACCAGAACGGAACTTCTCAAATCATCATCATACTGTGCGTTCATTAGCCACATCCTCCCCAAACACTTCACTGATATTTTGAGCTGGCTGCACTACATTGATTCCACGACAGAACTCATATTAAAAAATAACACGAATGTTTTACTTATCCATGGTTTCATAAAAGTTGCTCTAAAAAAAAAAATCTGAAAGTTAATCGCAGATCAAAATGTGTGTCTGAAAGGAAGATGTACCTTCACAGTAAAACAAAAAACAAAAACAAAACAAAACAAAAAACCAAGAAGTGTTAATGTGAAATGTCAAAGAAATCAACTGTCAAACTTAGTACTTAAGAAAATTGGACATTCCATACTTAATAACCTAATAGTTATCAGCTTGAGCTAGTTTTTTGTTTTTTTAGTCTGCCGTGTATGCATTTTATAAACTACAGGCACTTTACAGGGTACATGGGCAGCTAAAGGAAAGAAGAAAGATTAAAATTGAGCAGAACTTGTAAATGCTTAGACACAAACATATGGCAGGATAAATCATGCTATTGCATAGTTACATCCAAATATTCTCTAAGCATAATTTAGCATAGTGTAAGCTCTTGCACTTCTAACACAAGCTTACATGGGCCCAGGTAAGTTTATTTAGCACTTACCGAGCCCTTTTCAATCAGACACACTGGAAGTTACTGGTACAAAGATGAACAAGATAAGGTTCCTACTCTCAAACTGCTCATAGGCATCTAAATGATTAATTGTGATACATCTATGCACTAAAATTACTTTGAAGAGCAATGGTGTCATCAGAAGTTCTGACATTAAGGTACGAAACAAAAATCCATCAGCTAGCCTTTCACTAAGACTCTAACAAACAATGAATTGATAATGTGTCTAATAACAGCACCATCAATAATGGTTCAAATAATTACATTTAAAAATATATACATTGTTTTATATTTCCAATAAAATGCATTTTTCCCCTGCAATCTTATTTTTAAGACTAGCTTAAGTTCTTTCACATTGAGATCTATAGGCCCATGTTAATTTTCAGAGCAAGTAACAAATTATAATAGCAGCACTTTTTTTTCACTTTCCTAAGCATGTTTCATGGGTTATCTCACTTAATTCTTACAACAGATATTAGTATTAGCCCACTTTACTGATGATGAACATGAACCCCAGAGAGGCCATGTGGTCGGATACAAGAGCACATCCCTCAATGCTGAACTTCCTCTTCCCTGTGCTTTCCCTGAAGCACTTGATGGGTCCTTCCCGGCAGCACTAGTTCGTACAAATCAACTCCGTTGCGCCACATTTGCAAAGTGTATTTTTTAGAACACTAGAACTATATGCACGGGTCGTTGGTTGTCTTTCGTTTTTAATTACAGCCAAAGATTTTTTTCATTTTTTTGGCTAAAAAGAATCATTAGAGCCTTTGATATATTAATGTGCACTGTATATCTTTCCAAAGGACAAAATAGAGGTTGGGTATCCCTTATCTGAAATGCTTGGGACATGGGACCAAAAGTATTCTGGATTTTGGATTTTTTCTAATTTTGGAATATTTATCCAAAATCTGAAATGCTCCCATGAGCTTTTTTTTATCTTTTTTTCCTCTTTTTTTTTTTTTTTTACATATGTCAAAGAATGGCCTAATGAGCATTTTTTTGGGGGGGAGGTGTCATGTTAATGCTCAAAACTTTTGGATTTTAGAGTATTTCAGATTTCAGATGTTTGAATTGGGATGGTTGGATTTAGGATGCTCAACTTGTAGCACTTAGAGTGTTTCCAAACACTTAGTGTGTCTCCAAAACATATAGATTCTTTTGTAACGGAGCATCCTAGGTGTATTGGCCAGTGTTCTCCCGAGAAACAGAACCAATAAGATGTGTAAAGTGTGTATGTTTGTGTGTGTGTGTGTGTGTGTGTGTGTGTGTGTGTGTGTGTGTAGAAAGAGATTTATTTTAAGGAATTGGCTAATGAGATTATGGAGGTTGGCAAATCCAAAATCTGCAGGGTGGGCCAGCAGGCTGGAGAACCAGGCAGGAGCCAATGTGCTGTACAAATCCAAAGATTCTATGCTGCAGATGAAGTCTGAAGGCTGCTGGAGAACTCCCTCTTGCTCAGGGAGTGACCTTTTGTTCTAGTCAGGCCTTCACTGATTGGATTAGGCCCACTCCCATTATGGAGGGCAATCTGTTTTTCTCAAAGTCCACTGATTTAAATGTGAATCTCATCCAAAAACACCTTCATAGAAACGTCTAGAACAGGCCTAGCCAAATTGACATGTAAAATTAACCATCATACCAGGAGATTAGTATTCTATACAATTCACATTGAAAACATTGTCCTAGATGAATTACAAACTTCTTCTTTTTTTTTTTTTAATTTCAGAATATTACGGAGGTACAAATGTTTTGGTTACGTGGATTGTTTTTGCACTGCTTGAGACAAAGTTATAAGTGTGTCTGTCACCCAGACAGTGTACACTGTACGCGTTAGGTATGATTTCACCCATATCCCCCTCTCCCCTCCCACCTGTTTGATTTCCCTTGAGTTTTACTTCCTATTGTGCATGCGAGTGCTGTT
>CAUYSK010051184.1:0-58481 GCA_963575035.1 Avahi laniger | reverse complement strand
GAGCCGGTCCCATCAGACACTGTGGTGGCTGCATCTCTGCATGATCTCATATGACTCAATTAGCTTAATGCAGCTTTTTTGGCCTCAGGGCCTAGTTCTTTCTCTCAAAAGTTCCCTCTTCTGGAGGCTGGGCTTGGTGGCTCACACCTGTATCCTAGCACTCTGGGAGGCCGAGGTAGGTGGATTGTTTGAGCTCAGGAGTTCGAGACCAGCCTGAGCAAGAGCGAGACCCCGTCTCTATTTAATAAATAAATAAATAAAAATGTTCCCTCTTCTGGCAGGTGACTGCTCACTCCCCCACTTGGACCACGACCTCCATCTCTGTCAGTCCGAGGCAGGTTGTGTCCAAGACCATCCACCAGAAGAAAAGGCAGAGAAGCCACTCTTGCTGGGTCTCGGGGGCAGTCAAGGACATTGAGGACCAGTCGGGAAGCCACTGAAATGGGCTGAGACCTGCATTTTGGTTTGGGAGGCCATGGACAAGGTAGAGATGAAAGGCTGTTCTGAATGGGCCCGTCTTCCAACTGGGGAACAGTCTGGGTCTCAGCTGCCTTCCCAGCCCACAGGCTCTATCGACTCCTTATCTTTCTTGTTGATACTGGTTTTCTTTAAGATCTACCCCCGCATCCCCTCCTCTATACCTAATTCATGGTGGGCTCCACACCTTTCTAAATCCCATTCCCAGAGGGCCTTGGAAGTCCTGTGGCTCATAAACCAACAGCTGTAGTGTGGCAATCTTCTGCCTACCATTCGGTTGGAGATGCAGAATCTCCTCATAAAAAGAAAAAATGGCACAAATTGTAAATGTTATGCATCTAACAACAGAGCTTCAAAATATATGCCGCAGAAACTGACAGACTGGAAGGAAGAAATAGAGAAACACACAATCATAGCTGGAGATTTACACACTTCTCTCTCATTAGTTGAAAGAATAAGTAAACAATCAGTAGGAATAAAAAAGATTTGAACAACAATATTGACCGACATCATTTATAGAACGTGCCTCCCAGCTACGGTATAATACACATCTTGTCACATGCACACAAAGCATTCATATTCTAGGTCATAAATAAACTTTTGATGAACATCAAAATAGATCATTTTCTAGGTTATAAATAAAGTTTCAATAAGTTTAAGAGGATTAAAATCATACAAAGTATGTTTGCTGACCACAATGGAATTAAACTGGAAATCAATAATAGAAAGATATCTAGGATGTATTTGGAAATTAAACAACACATTTCTAAATAACTCAAATATTTGGAAATTAAACAAAATACTTCTAAGTAACTTATGTGCCAACAAGAATCAGAAAGGAAATTGGAAAATATTTTTAACTAATTGAAAATGAAAAGGCAGCATATCAACATTTGGGGGATGCAGCCAAAGCAGTACTTTGAGTGCAGTTAGCAATAGACGCTTCTGTTAGAAAAGAGGAAAAGTCTCAAATAAATTCTTTAAGCTTCCTCCTTAAGAATCTAGAAAAAGAAGGGCACATTAAACCCAAAGTAAGCAGAAGGGAATAAAATAATGAAGATAAGAGCAGAACTCAAAGAAATAGAATCAGAAAAACAATAGAGAAAAAATTGGTGAAACCAAAAACTGATTCTTCGAAACATCAATAAAATCGATAAATTTCTAGACAAATCGAACAGGAAAAAAGAGAGAAGTCACAAAGTATCAATATTAGGGATGAAAGACAGGTGATCACTACAGATCCTGTAGGTATTAAAAGGATATTAAGGGAATGTTATAAACATCTTTATGCCAATAAATTAAACAACTTAGATGAAATAGACAAATTCCTCAAAAGACAAAAATTTGTTCAATAGGAAATTGACAACATGAATGTCACATTCTATTTTAAAAATTGTTTTACAGGCCGGGCGCAGTGGCTCACCCCTGTAATCCTAGCACTCTGGGAGGCCGAGGCAGGAGGATTGTTTGAGCTCAGGAGTTCGAGACCAGCCTGAGCAAGAACGAGACTCCATCTCTACTAAAAATAGAAAGAAATTAATTGGACAACTAAAAATATATAGAAAAAAATTAGCCGGGCATGGTGGCACGTGCCTGTAGTCCCAGCTACTCAGGAGGCTGAGGCAGGAGGATCGCTTGAGCCCAGGAGTCTGAGGTTGCTGTAAGCTAGGCTGACGCCACGGCACTCACTCCAGCCAGGGCAACAGAGTGAGACTCTGTCTCAAAAAAAAAAAAAAAAAAATTTGTTTTACGGTTCAAAATCTGCCCATAAAGAGAACTCCAGGACCGTATGCTTTCACTGGTGAATTCTAGCAAACATTTAAAAGCAAAATATAATAATAATAATTCTACACAAACTCTCCCAGAAAATAGAAGAGGAGGGAGTACTCCCAAATTCATTTTATGAGGCCAACATTACCCTAGTACCAAAAGCAGACAAAGACACCAAAGAACAAAACAAATTAAGATGAAACAAACAAATAAAACCCAGTAGAATGGAGTCACAAAAACTGCTTACAAAATTTCAGTAAATTGAATCCAGCAATTTAGAAAAAGGATATTACATGTGACGAAGTGGAGTTTGTCCCAGGAAGATGAAGTAAGGTTACATGTAAAATGCAATCCGTGTAATTAACCATATTCACAATTTCAAAAGGATACAGAAAAAGAATTAGATGGAATTCAATATCCATTGATTATAAAAACCTCTCAGCAAATTAGGAATAGAAAAGAACACTTAACCCAATAAAAGGTGTCTACCAAAAACCCTACAGCTACCATGACTTTCACTAGCAAAGGGCTGAATACGACCCTTTAAGGAAGGGAACAAGACAAGGATGCCTGGTCTCACGACTTTTATTCAGCCTTGTGCTGGAGGTTTTAGCAAGTATGTCAAGCAAGAAAAAGAAATAAAAGGTATTCATACTAGAAAATAAGAAGTACAATTGTCTATGTAGAAAATCCTAAGAAATTTACAAAGTATCTATTACAACTAAGAAGTGAATTTAAGCAAAGTCACAGGACACAGGGCCAGTATACAAAACTCACTTGCAACAAATAATTGAAAATTTTTAAAAAATTATTTTCACATCAAAGATGTGAAATACATAGGGCTAAATTTAACAAAATACATGCAAGACCCATATGCTGAAAACTACAAAATGGTGCAGACAGAAATTAAGAAAGACCAAAGTAAATAGAAATACCATGTTCATGGATTGGAAGACTCAGTAGTGTTAAGATGTTAATTCTTTCTAAATTGACCCATAGTCAAAGTTATCCACACAAAATCTCAGCAGGCTTTTAAAATAAAGCTTGACAAGCAAATTCTAAAAAATCATGGAAATTCAAATATTTAAAATAGCCAAAAGTATTTTGAAGAAAAAAGAACAAAATCAGAAGACTTATATTACCTGATTTCAAGACATATTATAAAGATACAATAGATTTGACGCTGTTGTATTGGTAGAATAACAGATATATAGATCAATGGAACAGAATAAAAAGTTGAGAAACAGACTTACACTTATATGGTCGATTAATTTTTGATGACAACCAACGTATTTAAATGTGGAAGGGATAGTCTCTTTTGAAAAATTAAACTGAAACAAGTGGATGTTCATAGGCAAAAATAAAGAACCTCAAATTTTACTTCAGATTATAAAAATACTTCAACTCAAAATGAATCTTAGACCTAAATGTAGGAGCTAAGACTATAAAACTTTTAGGACAGAGGTCTTCAGACTTTTTCTTAAAGGGCCAGATACCAGCTATTCAGGCTTATGGCCACATGGCCTGTGTCATGACTACTCAACTCTCGTTGTAGCACAAACGCAGCCATAAACACTACGAAAATGAATGGCTATGGCTGTGTTCCGGTAAAACCTTATCCAGAGAAACAAGCAACTGGCCTACAGGCCATAGCTTCCCGGCTCCTATTCTAGAAGAAAACATAGAGAAAAGCTTGTGATTTGGGGTTAGGTGAAGATTTCTCAGTTCTAATTGTCCCTGAGATTTGTTATAATCAGGGAGGGCAAGACATGCAGACATGAAAATGATTTTCATAAAGGAAGAAGTTTTCATTATACTCACAGCCCGCTAGAAACAGGCGGCTTGATGCACCACGCAGGGGCCCACGGGGAAATGCTCTGGCAAGATGAGCAGGCAGGGGTGGGGGGAGCCGTTATTTCCATTTTCACCGGAAGAAACAGGTGAGGCAAGGTGAGCAGGCTCTTCAGGCTTAGTGTTGGGCAGTCTGAATAATTTGGTGGGCTCTGGGACATAGGGGCTGTCCTTGGTTATCTGGCACCTGCTCCTGGGGTGACTAGGCCGGGTGGATAGTGGCCCAGAGTGTGAGAGCCCAGTGAGGGAGGTAGTTGGGGATTGGTTGGTTTGTATATGAAAGGCAAGCTCACCACCAAGTCCTTTGCTATCTCTGGGAATAGGTGACCCTGGGAGGGGCAGTCCCTCCTGGCCCAGAAGTCAGAGCATCAAGAATATAGAAAATTTTTTAAAAAACATACTTAATACAATATGACACTAAAAACATGATTAATTTAAAAATCCATACAAATTGGACTTCATTAAAATTAAAAACATTTGCTCTTCAAGTACACTATTAAGAAAACAAAAAGGCAAGGAGAAAATAATTGCAAAATACATATCTGTTAAAGGACTTGTATCCTGAATATATAAAGAACTCTTATAACTCAATAATAAGAAGCCAAACAACCTGATTTTAAAAAGTGGTGGGGAGGAGGCAAAAGATTTGAATAGACACTTCACCAAAGAAAATATACAAATGGCTAAGGAACACATAAAAATATACTCAACATCATTCATCATTAAGAAAATGCAAATCACAACCAAAATGAAATACTGCTACACACCCACTAGAACGGCTAAAATGAAAAAGACTGATAATAACAAGGGTTGGCAAGGATGTGGAGCATCCTCTCGTATGTTACTGGTAAGAATGCACAATGGTGCACTCACTTCGGAAAATAGCTTGGCAATTTTTATACAGTTCAATATATACCACTTATACCTGCATATTTGCCCAAGAGAAATGAAAATGTATCTTATAGAACTTGCACACAAACATTCATAGCAGCTTTATTTGTGATAGCTAAAAACTGGAAACAAGCCAAATGTCTATCAACCTGTAAATGGATACACAGATGTTTGTATATCCATGAAATAAAATACTTCTCTGCGATTTTTTATTTTATTGTATTTTTTACAGAGTCTTGCTCTGTTGCCCAGGCTAGAGGGCTATGGTGTCAGCTTAGCTCACAGCAACCTCAAACTCCTGGGCTCAAGCGATCCTCCTGCCTCAGCTTCCCTAGGAGCTGGAACTACAGGTGTGCACCACCGGGCCCGGCTGATTTTTTCTATTTTTAGTAGAGACAGGGTCTCGCTCTTGCTCAGGCTGGTCTCGAACTGCTGAGCTCAGAATCCTCCCGCCTCGGCCTCCCAGAGAGCTAGGATTACAGGCGTGAGCCACCGCGCCCTGCCCATGCCGGATCTTTGCCAAGGAATGAAAATGTTCCATGTCACGATTGTGCTGGTGGCTAAACAACTGTACACATTTGTTCAAACTTGGCAAATTGCATGTAAAAGTTGGCCAATTTTGTTGTATATAAGTTGTACCTCAGTGAAGCTGATTTAAGACGAGAACAAATAAGGAAAGCTTCCAGAAGAAGGCAGAAAAGGGAGGGGAACAAGGCCTGGCCAACCATATGAACTGGATAAATTACATACCTGCTCCACGGCTGTTCTCACACTTGTCAGGCAGAGGTAATAATACCTCGCTCTCAATAAATACCTGGCTTCGAGCTCTTTTCCTTGCTTTTCTCCGACCACTGGTGACCATCAGTGACCGTCTTGTCACTGTAGCGACAAGCCACAGCCCCTCCCCCGAGGTCTTCAGATGGGAAGAGCTCCCTCTGCGGATAGGAAGACACGAAGACTCTCATATGCTATTGGGGGAGCATACATGGACACAATATTTTCAAAGAAGCATTTCACAGTATGTATCAAAATTTAAATGTGTAAGTACTTTTCCTTCGCAACCCACTTCTATAAACCTATGCTATAGGAGTGTTGGAAAAACAAAATACAAAAAAGGCCAAGCACAGGTGGCTCACACCTGTAATCCCAGCACTTTGGGAGGCCATGGCAGGAGGATTACTTGAGATCAGGAGTTGGAGACCAGCCTGGGCAACATAGTAAGACACTATCTCTACAAAAAAATTTTAAAAATTAGTCAGATGTCAAAAAAAAAAAAAATTAGCCAGTGTGGTGGTGCGGTACCTGTAGTCACAGATATTTGGGAGACTGAGGCAGGAGGATCGTTTGAGCCCAGGAGTTTGAGGTTGCTGTGAGCTATGATGCCACTGCTCTCTCATCCCAGTAACAGAATGAGACCTTGCTTCTAAAAAGAAAAACCCACCAAAAAAAGAGTAAATAATACGGCAAAAAAGTATGTAGAAGAATGTACCTTGCTGCTCTGTTTGCAATAGCAAAAATTGGCAATAACTTCAATGTCCACCAGTAAGGCTTGGCTAAGTGAATTAAGGGACTTCTATTTCCTGGAATAGAATGGACCTAACGTACGACATAAACCAGATCTGTATATACGGACATAGGAAACAGCACTCAATACATTGCCAAATGAAAAATCAGTTATGTCTCACTATGTTGCCCAGGGTGGTCTCCAACTCCTGGCCTCAAGTGATCCTCCTGTCTTGGCTTCCCAAAGTGCTAGGATTACAGGCACGAGCCACCGCACCCTGCCCATGAGGAATCTTTGCGGAGTGATGAAAATGTTCAGCAGCCCTTAGCCAGTTTTGGCAAAGGGTCTAAATTCTGGCAAAAGGGATGTGAGCAGAAGTGATATATGCAACTAAGGAGTCACATCCTTCCAAAGGAGGTTAATTGTCATTCGTGTCCTCTGTCCCCTTTCTGTGGCTGGACCTTGGAGATGATGCTTTGATGCAGACAAGAGTCACCTGCTAGGGGATGAAACTTCATGGAACACAGACAACTGCCTGCCTTGTCCCATTCCTCCAACTGCTTCTAAAGGCAGAAATAAACTTCTTTCTTGTTTGCACTATTGTAATTTGAGGTCTCTGTTATAGTAGCAAGTCTTCTGTAGTATTTTAATAATATGGTGTGTATTTATAATATTACCACTGCTAATAATGATACTTAACATCTAGTACTTATTATTATGTGCCAAGCACTATTAACTAGCTTGTTTAAACCCCACAACAGCCCTAGGAGGTGAGTACCAAAATTGCGCCCATTTTACAAATGAGAAAATTGAGGCACGAGAAGGCCTAGTAATGTGACCAAGGTCACACTGCTAGGAGAGTGGCAGAGCTGGGACAAGCACCCAGGCAGCCTGACTCCGGAGTCTGTGTTCCTAACCATTACATTCATAGAAACAATTCTGGAGGGATAAATCCCAAATTGCGTCTGGAGTATGGAATATGGGGAAGGGAGAGGAGACTTTTTATTTTTACTTTATACTTTTCTGAATGTTTGACTTTTTTTTATAGCAGTCATGCATCATTTCTATAACTTATAACAGGGAAATTTTTAAAAAGTCTAGAGATTTTACTGAAAAATAAATGCAACGGGCCGGGCACAGTGGCTCACGCCTGTAATCCTAGCTCTCTGGGAGGCCGAGGTGAGCGGATCATTCTGAGCTCAGGAGTTCGAGACCAGCCTGAGCAAGAGCGAGACCCCGTCTCTACCAAAAATAGAAAGAAATTAATTGGACAGCTAAAAATATATAGAAAAAACTAGCCGGGCATGGTGGCACGTGCCTGTAGTCCCAGCTATTCGGGAGGCTGAGGCAGGAGGATCGCTTGAGCCCAGGAGTCTGAGGTTGCTGTGAGCTAGGCTGACGCCACGGCACTCACTCTAGCCCGGACAAGAGAGTGAGACACTATCTCAAAAAAAAAAACAAAAAACAAAAAAAAAATGCAACGGAGCATGGTTACATTTAGCTTAAAATACAGCTAAAAAAAGAAAAAAAGAAAAAAATCTATTTCTCAGGCCTGGTTGTTCACCTGGCCCTGCAGAGAGCAGCAGCACTGCTCCGTGGTGAGCCCCGATTCTCCCAGAGACAGAGTGAAGGATGCATTTGACGCGAAGCCCAGAGGCGTGGGGCTAAACGTGCTTTGCAGATGGGCCAGGCCAGTCGGCTGATGCTATGTTGTCCAAACAACCGGCTGAATACAGTTCTCATTTTTCATCCTCTGTTTTGCCATAATATATCTTCAGTGTAAACCCAGAAAGAGGGACAAAAATCCTCAGTCGACCACTCGTCCCTTGAGAGGGTCTCGGGTGCGCAGCCTCTCTTACATTTGTAAATATTTAGCACTCCAGTTCCTGGAAGAAGATAAGTACTTGTCCCTCGTAAACCTTCCTGTGCGTGAAGGCCCCGTGGGGTGTGAGCTCCGAGCCAGAGCTTAGCTCCATATTTGGGCCGAAATGAACGGACGGCTGATTGTTTTAGTTTTACATCTTCTAACTGGAACGAAGGGCATCTGGTTCCCACGGTTACCGGGTCTGCAAGAATAAAAGGACTGGGGGGTTTCTGTCCACTTCTGGATCTGCAGTTTCGCCGCCGAAGGGGGACGGTGTGTGCATTACACAGAACCCCATGTGAGCCCTGAACGGGCATGTTTTAAATCAAAAGGACATTTCGTACTTCAGCTAGACTGCCTACAGAAAATACGATTCGAACAAGTTTTAAGTTTAAAACAAAAGTCCACCCACAATACAATGTATTCCCTTTTTGAAAAATGATATAATAATAATCACTGTTTTTCATTTTGTTTTAAATATTTAAATTTTAATTTTAAAAAAAATTGCTTTTTTAAAAAATAATATAATAATCAGTTTTCTCCTTGACATTGTGGAATAATGCTTTCTGGGCAAAGGAAGACTCCATTTTGTGGGCAGTAATTTTAAATTATCTTTGCTTTAAACACATCCCTGCAGATACCATTTCTCTCTCAGGACCTTTCTGAACACTGAGACTAATGACTTGATCGTCAATGTAGTACATTTTTTTGTTTTGTAGAGATGGAGTCTCTCTATGTTGCCCAGGCTGGTCTTGAACTCCTGGCCTCAAGGGATCTTCCCTCCTCGACCTCTCAAAGTGCTGGGATTACAGGCACAAACCGCTATGCCCAGCCCCCGACATAGTACTTGATGTTGACACCACAGGGAGGCTGTTATCTGTTGGCTCATGTTTGAGTGAGTCATTCTCATTAAGTTAACTTTGCTTTGAACAAGATGATTTTAGTTCAAAATATGTTCAGTTTGGTAAGCATTTAATGAGCAACTACTATGTGCTTACTCCTGTGATGGAACCTGCAGTAAACAAGGAACACAAAGTCGAGTGAGGAAGGAGATATTTTTTAAATTGACACAATGATGAAAATCTAAATGTGATACCATTTGTTGTGGTCTGAATGTGTTCCCTAAAATTCATGTGTTGAAAACTTAATCCTCAACACAGCAGTGTTGGGAGGTGGGACCTAACGGGAGGGGTTTAGTCCATGAGGGTTCTGCCCTCACGAATGGATTAATGCTGCTATAAAAGGGGCTCGCGGGAGTGGGTGGGCTCTCTTCTGCACTTCTGCCACGTGAGGACGCAGCAAGAAGGCCCACACCGGATGCTCGATCGGTGCCTCGACCTTGGACTTCCCAGCCTCCAGAGCTGTGAGAGAATAAATTTCTGTTCTTCATAAATTACCCAGGCTCAGGTATTCTGCGATAGCAGCACGACACAGACTACGACACCATTCTAAGGCATAAGCCATCACGTCCGTCTTCTTGGGGTAAGGGAAAAACAAAGACAGCTTGGGAGAGAAGGTAACAGTCGAGCAGGGTTTTGAGAGATGAGTAGGAGATCACACGAAGGTTGAGGAGAAAGGCATCCAGGCAGAGGGGACAGGCCAAGACGGAGAGGCGTGGGAAAGCACAGCCTCGGGGACCTGCTAGGGGTGCGGAATGGCTAGAATGGGAGTGAGGGGCTGGGCAGGGCCCTGCACTCCCCGGTAGGGACCTTGCGTCCGCCCCTTGGTCCACAGGCCCCTTGTAAGCACAGTCCTGGGGCCACTTGCGGTCTGTGACAAAGTTTTCATTTAGTCTGTGGTAAAATTGTTAAAGATTACATTTGTTATAATTACATATCATTATATAATATAATTACATACTCTACATATAATTACACAATACGTATGTAATTTTATACATGTATAACTTACATAAAGTGAATTTTTCATAGAGTTGACCATATTCAATTAAAAGGACTCTCTTTTAACTGATTCTATGGCCTTCCCGTATTTTGGTGTTTAAATGTCCTGTCATTAATCAAATAGCGGTGACAAAAAGTTAGCCATTCTGTTCCCTCAGTTTTTGCTTAAACTTTCATAGGCCCAGAGATTCCAGAATTCTGGGATTCACTAAGATGGGGTAATTGAAGGGAGTTGATGACATCAGATTTGCATTTCTGACCCCCCCACAGCGGCAGGGGGTGGCGGGCAGGGCGGGCAGACTGGAAACAACTGAGGATCAGGACAACAGTTGACAGCCCCGCTCCCAATGTCACTTTCTGTTTGTATTTCAGCATAGCCGGCAGCCTCTTAGCCTGAATTCAGGCAATCCAAGTCACAGCTGGCCTGGAGTCAGCTGCTGGGATGCTCTAGAACAGAGAGGAGCCGTCTGGGTCCTCTTCCTACCGATGGACGTTGACTCGGGGGGACGGAGATGTCCCCCCCCTTCCCAGGAAGTGGTCAGTTTTCCCTCCTCCACTACAGATCCTGCAAAACAACCACCCGAAGCATCTAACTCTTTCCCACGTGGTTCCTTCAAAGCCAGGACCTTTCGTTTTGAATGGGAAATCCTTCATTTCCTGCCCCCTTATTTCACGTCAGAGGGGTTGCCTGAATGTTCTAATGGAGCTTTAAACTCTCCCTTAAAACCGAGACCCCGCTCAGCTTGTGTTCCCGCCTCTGGCTCTTCCCCACTGGCCGGGGGCAGGGAGCAGCCTGGGTTAAGTCATGGCCCAGAGCTGACAGAGTCAGACAGGATGACCTTGGACCCCCACTGATACCAGATCCTTTCTGGTGTAAGAGGAAGGCGCAGGATGGAATCAGGCTCGGGGCGTGGGAGAGAGTGCAGGGACCCGGTGGTGTCAGGAACATCCTCTTCCAACAGCCACACCTCTGCCCACTCCCCAAATGCCGCGTAAGCACACACATGCACACACACCATGCACACCACACACACGCCATGTGTGCACACCTGTATACACACACCGTGCCTGCACACACACCAACACACATGCATGTACCACTCACGTGTGCACACACAAACACCATACACACACCACACATGCACACACGTACATACCCACATGCACATACCACGCACATGTACATCAGCACATGCATACACACATCCATACCGCACACATATACATACACCGCTTACATGCACACACGTACGCATTCGCATGCATACACCATACACACACTGCACATGCACACACACATATACTCCACACACATATCATTTACATGTACACACACATTCGCATGCTACACCATACATATACCACATGTGCACACACATCCACACCCACCACACATACATACCATACACACACACACACACATACATCCCATGCATGCACATACCACACTCACATGAACACACCCATTCCACATACATGCACACACCACATACATATACATACCATCCATGCATGAGCAGACAAACCGAAAGAGATCAGTCGATCAGTCACATTTGCAGGGGAAAACCACAGCAGTACCTCAGGGAAGGTGAAGTTTTCCTGGCGTCGAATTTGATGAAAATCTGAGAGCTCTGGGTGATACTGTAAGCAGTGTCCTCAGCATCCTCCATGAGGGTGTCGCTTCCGGAATCCCCTTTGGTGAGCCAAGAACAACTTTATATGAGTCGAGGAACGACACCATGAGTGGACCTTCACGTGGGGACAAATAGCCTGGTCAAGAATGTTCTAGGATCATCAGAAGGATGAGTGGACCTGCATGTTTCAAATCACTAGCCTTAAAACCTTGACTTTCAACCAGGCTTTGGCTGTTAGCCAGCAAAGCGAGCTTCAGAGGAGATTGTAGTCAGGCCCCCAGTGCTGCGCTGAAGGGCAGAGCCACAGTCTTTCGGGACCAGCCGGCAGATGCAGGATAAACCGACGGACGGACGGTCAGCATCGGCAACTTTTAGATGTTTTTTGCCTAAACGTAGCTAAAACTCCTACTCCAAATGACTTGAGCCAAAAAGTAATTTATATTATCTCATAACCAGAAATCCAGAGGTAAGGTGGGTGGATTCAGTCACCCCACAATGTGTTAAATTGTCGGGGGGATCTAAGACTTTCAGTCAATTGCCTCACACTAACTTCACTGCCCTCAACAATTAGTGAAAACCAACCAGTGGAAACCTTCCCAAATTACTTATGTTTGTTATATATTAATTATTGTTCAGCAGAAAAGTGATCTACATAGAATTATTCAATTTATCTAGACTAAATGTTTCTGTCAACACGTGTACTACATGTGTAATATTCCTTTTGTGCACAGATTAAAGGTTACCTTAACTTCCAGGTCTAAGCCACCAAAAGCAGCGATGCTCTGTCGATTGTCGCCAGCGCTCACTGAGGCAAGGGCAGAACCAGAGAGCAAGTGTGTTTAGAAACTTTTATAGCAGTTTCGGTAGAGTAATTTTTTAAAATTTTATTTTTTAACTGACAAATGATAATTGTACACATTCATGGGGTACAGAGTGACGTACACTATGCACATAATGTATAAGAGTCAGAGTAATTTTATGTCTATTAAATTTGATAATTAAAAAGGTGGGATGTATGTCCATTTAAAGTTTTCCTTTTAATTGTATTGTGGGGGTGGGGGAAATTTCCCCTTCACCCCTGAAGGTTCACTGAAAGATCAACTCACAATAAGGCAGATTAATAAGAGAAAGAGTTATTTACCATGCACATGGGGAAAATCACTGAGTGACTATCCAACATCCCAGTGGGGTCCAGAAGTTTCTGTACCCTCATTTTAGAGGGGAGGAGGAGATGAGGAATATAGGTAATTCTGTTTAGGGACAAAACATGGTTACTAGGGAGGATAGATACTTGGGAGAATGAATGGATGGGGGGAACTGATTGACTTGTAAATGATTCTCTTTGGAAATTACTAATAAATTAATGTGAGAGCCAGATAATATATTTGAAATTATTTGGGCCAAGTCTGGTTGCATTCTTGATCTTTTTTCCTGCAATATATTGGGGAGGGGAAGGAAAGGCAATTGCTCTTTTTGATGGGTCCGTCTGGTTTTTTATTCAGACAGAGGGAGAGCCCCTGCCAACTGTTCATCTCTAAGGGCCTTCAATTCAAAATACTTTTCATATCAAAGAATCATATTTTAGGGTGAAACTTCCTGAGCTCTTTCAGTATCTTACAAAAGTTTCATCAGGTTACAACAGATTGGACACCTTAAAGCTGGTCCTTCGCCGTGGGTAGGCTGAGAAGCTCCCTTCCGGGGGTCATCTGCATCAGTCCATCCTCGGTGATGGCGCAGGTGTGGCTGTGTTCTCTCCCCAGAGGCTGCCCCGCCTTCACTCCAGAACAGGTCCTGTGCAAGGGCTCTTGTCAGAGCAAAGTCCAGATTCAACCATCAAGCACTGGAAAAGCAAGAGTCGGCCCGCACACCGCAGGGGCAGCTTGTGCCATCAGCTATGAGAGGTTGGTTCTTCTATTCCGTATAGGGGGACTTCCTATGTGTGATTTGTCCCCTCAAGGTGTTGAGCTTGGTCTGTCACTACGATCCCTCTCTCATGTAATAAGTCTGGAGATCAGCAGCTAGGGCAGTGGGGACAGCTCCATGCAGTCCTTGGGGACCCTTGCTGCTCACTACAGCACCCTCCCTGGGTGTGCCTCATGGTTCTAGTCAATTGCTGGAGCTCCAGCTACCACACCGGCATCCCGGGCAGCAGAGGAAGGTAAGAAGGAGTTCCCAGAAGTCCCCCACTAGGTAAATATGAAGGACACTCTAGGCGTATCTTTTAACAAACTGCTCATGTCACAGCATCTGATGATTTTCAAGTTTGTCAGCACGGTTTCTAAGCCAGGTCTTTTCCTGCCTGACCGTTCAGCCATGAGTAGGACATGGCTCAGGCCGCTGTATGTTTCTTCCCAGCGTTAGAATGAAGACAGGGTTGAAGGCCCTTCCTTTATCTGTTTCCATTGTCTAGATTTAAATTTTCTTTGTTCTCCTACCTTTGTTCCTGCATAAGTCATGGCTAGTTTGTAATCAGAATTCAATGGGCTGAACACAGGAAATCTCACTGTGATGGGAGTGATCCTGCCGGGAACCAGGAGAGAAGCCCCAGTCCTGACCTCCAGCAGACCTTCAGCTTCCATCAGTGATTCTCCACCTCGGGTGCTTATCACAGTCTCTTTCCAGTTCCAACCTGCATTTCCCCTGCACCCCCCACCCCCGGCCCAGATCCTGACACAGCCAAGCTTATCAGAATCTGGGAAAGGTGATTCTGACCCAGGATTCTTCTCTCCCTCCTCCCCGCCTCCCCACCTGTCAGTCCACTCTGCTGAGACTGACGGTCCTAGAGGACAGCTGGATGGACTCTCTCGTCCCTGTACAGTTTTTGGATAGCTGAAGAGGCTCCTGACCAGGCGGAGAAGTGAGCACTATCGCTAAAGCAAACGTCTCTGACTGGGGGAGCAGCAACCTTTTCAGACAAAGACAAAACAAGGTCACTGTTGAAATGAGTCACCCTTTTATAGCTCTGTAATGGAAAGAAGCCTGTATTGGAAGACCTGGCATTGCCTCTTGCTAACTGGATGTTCTTGGGCAAAGCATTTACTCTGAGTTTCAGTGTCCTCCTCCGTAAAGTGGTGATAAAAATACTCCTGCAGATTAAATGAGATTGTGGGTACACTTTGTGCGCTAAAGAGTTCTCAGACAAGATGAGGTGTTATTACAATCATTGGTATAATAGGGTGTAGGCGAGGGAGAGATGAATGCTACTGGGGGAGACATTTGGGAAGGATTTTTGCAGAAGGTAGATTTGAGCTGGATCTGTAGGAAGGTTAAAAAGCACGCGTCTTGTCTCTTTGACGTTGGGGGTGATGTCTTACCTTTCTTGACTCCCTTATCCACACTCCCAGCAAGAACAATACTTATCAACGGCCATAAAAATGTTCACAGCCTTGCATTCAGTAATCCCACTTTGGGGAAGAAGATTGAGGAAATAAACTCCAGAGAGAAAGAGCAATATTCACTGCAGATATTTTCTTTTAAATAGCCAAAAAACCAGAAACAACTTAAATGTTAACAGTAGAGAAATGGTTAGATTAAGTATGCTGTAATAAATGGATACGTTTATATGGGTAAATGCAAAGTAATAATTATAAAAGCATGCTCTAATAAATGGATACATTTAAGTGGATAAATACAGAATAGTAGTTATAAAAGCTATGGTGCAACATGGAGATCATTACGTGAACATGCTAAAGAAAAAGAACAAGTGAACACAAAATGATGTCTATATACTACAAGGGCGACCCTATATAGGTTATTTGTGTGTTATAACTGATTAGAATACGAAAAAGAAAAAATTTGTATTTGGGCAATAGTCTTACGTTACTTTAAAAATTTCCAAACAAACTCTTGGAGGACCATTACGTTGGTGGAAAGAATAGTGTATCTGGAGTCAGACGACTGCGTGTTCACCTCACCATGCCATTTATTAGCTATGAGATGGTGGGAGACCGTTTAAGTACTTCCAGCCTTGTTTTCGTCACTGGTAAAGTGGAGACTGTAAGAGGTACCTCACAGGGTTGCTGTCATGGTTAGATGAGATCGCCTGTGGGTCACATGCTTTAAAGATGGCACAGATGTGACCGTCCTCCTTGCCCTCCAGGCAGTGAGCCAGCCAGTCCCCAAACCTCACCCTTGTTCTTGGACCTTTGCAGGGTAAAGGGGTGGGGCGGGAGGAGGCAGGAAGAGCCTTGGGCGTTGAGGAAGGAGCGGGAGACGGACACTCAGACTGCCGCGAGGTCCTGGGAAAGATGGGGCCAGGCCAGCGGGGACGGCTTAGCAGAGTCCCTCGAGAGAAGCACCAGCACCCTCTGGGCTCAGGGAGATGGGACCTGGGTGTGACGCAGCGGGGCTACCAGCCATGATCCCTGCATCACATCCGAGTGGTGGGTTTTCATGGCAACCATATTCCATGTTACTTTTCCTCCTATCACCTCAGTCCCCCAACCTAATAAACATGATAGCGCAGTTTATTGCATGTTCCGTGGATAAGAAATGCATGTATCAAATGCAGCAACGACAGCACTTTAGCATGGAAAGGCCCGGAAGTTCCGGTGTGCAGGCGGTCACCCACACTCCTGCCCACTCATCTGCTGGCTCCCAGGCCCACCACCGTATGAGGGAGCAACAGAAAGAGAAAAAGTGAAAGAAAAGAGAGAAAAGGGGAGAAAAAGAACGATAACAGAGGACTGTACAAAGTAGGCTGAGAAGAAAAAGGAAAAATTAAAAGGAGAGAGGAGCTTGGGACCACACAGCCAGGGTGGCTTCTGGGTGGGGGTTGCTGGGAGCTACTGTGAAGGGTGGAGGGAGTGTCTGAAATCCGAGAGAAAGCTGGGACCCCAGGTGACAGTGGTGGTGGCCAGGGGCTGAGGAAAGAGGAGTGGGAGTGTAGTTTGATGGGATGACAGCAGTTTCTTACGTAAGCTAAAGAGTTCTAGAGGTGGATGCTGATGATGGTACAACAGCATGCGTGTACCTAAAACCATCGAACTGTACATTTAACAATGGTTAAGATGATAAATACTATGTGTGTGTTTTTTGCCCACAGTAAAAAAAAATTTTTTTGAATGACCAAAGGAAGACAAAAAAATTGACAATCCCCACAGTAATAATTGATTCTGGCAAGAACCATCAATGGGATAATTAGAGAGTAAAAGTTTAATGAAGAACAGGGTATTTACATAGCCTCAAATTATCTACCCCCAACATACTTATTAATTAGAAAAGAAAACACAGGAACTTTCCAGTGGAGAAATCTAGATGTGAATGTACCAAGTGATCGAAGTTCGTGCTACCAGCATTATCACAAATTGACATCATGTGCCTCCTGATATTGTGCCAAGATGGACATAGTGTCACCTCTGTGGTACTCTTACCAAAATTTATGCAAAACTCTGATCTAATTATAAAGGAAACGTCAGACAAATCCAAATTTAGGGACAGCCTACAAAATAACTGGTCTGTCCTCCTGAAAAATTGTCAAGGGCTGGGCATAGGGGCACACTCCTGTAGTCCCAGCTACTCAGAAGGTGGAGGAGGGAGGATCACTTGAGCCAAGGAGTATGAGGCTACAGGGAGCTATGATGATACCACTGTACTCCAGCCTGGGCAACATAGTAAGACCCATCTCTAAAAAAAAATGTCAAGGTCATGAAAGATAAAGAATAACTGATGGGCCGGGCATGGTGGCTCATGCCTGTAATCCTAGCACTCTGAGAGGCCGAGGCGGACGGATTGTTTGAGCTCAGGAGTTCGAAACCAGCCTGAGCAAGAGCGAGACCCCGTCTCTACTAAAATAGAAAGAAATTAATCGGACAACTAAAAATATATAGAAAAAATTAGCCGGGCATGGTGGCGCATGTCTGTAGTCCCAGCTACCGGGGAGGCTGAGGCAGGAGGATTGCTTGAGCCCAGGAGTTTGAGGTTGCTGTGAGCTAGGCTGACACCACGTCACCAATGTGATGCAAGTGTAGGGCTATAAATAGTAAATGACAAGAGTTTACAGTATCTACTAGATTTACTCAGGCCAGACAATACTTATGAAATCTAGCCAGGATAACAGAGCCAGACTCTGTCTCAAAAAAAAAAAAAAAAAAATAACTGAGGAACTCTTTCTAGTTAAAGAAGACTATAACCAAATGACAACTGAATGCAATTTGTAATCTAGTATTTTCTTTTGCTATTTAAGGACATTATTTTGATATACGGTGAACTCTGAATAAGATCTGTAAGTTAGGTTATAGCATGATATCAATGTTAATTTCCTTAGCTTGGCAATTGATTGTGGCTATGTAAGAGAATATTCCACTTTTAAAGAAGCACACATTAAAGTACTCAGAGGCAAAAGAGCATCATGTTTGCCATGTACCCTCATATGGTCCAGATAAAATAAATATATGTATATATAATATGTATTTATGTGCGCGTGTGTGGAGAGAGAGAGAGAGAAATAAAGTCAATGCGTCAAAATGTTAACACTGGGGGAAATCTGGGTGAAGGGTATATGGGAATTTTTTGTATGATTTTTGCAACTTTTATGTAAGTCTGAAAATTACATCAATCAAGAGTAAAAATTACAACAACACAAAAGGCAAGTGGAACTCCAGTAGCGGGAGGTCTGATGATAGTGAATTAGGAAGACATCCAGAGGAAAACAGGATGTAGAAACAGAGGGATTAAACTTGACCCTGAAAAGCTTGGCAGCTTCTAAATCAAACATGTGGATGGACAGACTTGTGCTTCCCCAGAGTATGTTTTACACAAATCTGCTTTGAAAATGCAATAAACTGAGCACCAAGTCTGGCTTAATTCTCATCTGTTGTCAGGGTATGTTCATTTAGTTTATGTCATCTTTACCTGAGATCACAACTGAGCTGAGATTGTTTAAAATATTCATGAACTAAATGAATTCTCCTGGAACTGGAACACTAACACATTTAATTCTACATGACATCTGGGAAATAAAGGAACCTTCCATGGCCATATGTGGTCAGTGGCCAAGCTCACAGGAGAGCGAGATTAGAATGGATGCCTTCTTCCGTGATACGGCCAATTGGGCTATTTCCCCACTCGGTTGTCTGGACTTTAGTCTGTAGAACTAGATAGAAAAGTTACCTTGGCTTCTTATACACGCAGCCTGAGACTTGCTTCCTAAATTTTGTCTTCTGGTCTTGTTGGGATGACAGCAGTCAAAGGAGTACAAGTCTCAAAAGAGCAGGGTTTTGCTTTTTTTTTTTTAAATAAAGCTGATGCATTATGGAATTATGGGTGCAGTTGCTACTGCAGATATCAAATGGTTCTTGAAAGTATCACTGAGTGCTTAAACGGTTAACTTTTATTAGTGTGCACACAGCATTGGGCTAGGCTCTGTGAATTTAGGAAAGCAAATAAAACACATAGTCCTTGTCCCAAAGAGTTTATATCTGGGAAAAATACATGAAACTGGAGAAAAAGATGAAATTTTTATATGCACTTAGAAAATGTCCAGAACATGATATGAAATTAAGTACTCTATGATGAAAATTATGATTGCACACCAAGTGTATTTGGAGGTGCAAATTCTAAAAAGAGTGACAGGGACACAGTCCACACTGTTCTAGCAGAAGACACAAAATCAGTATCATGTCCCATAAGGACTGGGCAATGTGACGCAAGTGCAGGGCTATAAATAGTAAATGACAAGAGTTTACAGTATCTACTAGATTTACTCAGGCCAGACAATACTTATGAAATAAGGGAATACAACCATGCATAAATAGAGCATGAATATTACATAAACAATGGAGAAAATATATCTTGTGGGTGGAAACTGAGGGACAAACCTCTCCTTCCATAGAAAGGCAAGATGGTGTGGCAGAAAGAACATTAGCTTTACTTCTGCAAACCTCATTTGCCCCCTACCTACCCTGGGGATTCGCTGGCTAGTGCCATTATTATTAACATTAAATTCAATGCTACAGAAAGCATCTAGCAGAAGCGGGAATTCAACAAAAGTAAGCCTTGCTGCTCTTTGTGTATCTGTTAACACATTGACTGCCACACAAAAAAGCCTAGAAACTTTTCCTTGGGGCCACAGTGTTTTATTCTGAAAACAGAATAGAAACGTTGAGTGTAATTTAAAGGTAAACATAAACAGAAAAACAAAAATTTATTGACTTCTATTCATTTCATCCACATTTTTAGAATTAAATCGTCAATATTAGTTGTAGCAATAAGAACGCCAACAAGTGAGGGTTTGTACATGCTTCACACAGCCCTGGGGTCAAAAGCAGAGTGAGTTAAATATAACTCTCATGGCAGGTAATGTGTCAAAGCATCGCTCTGTGTTATCCATCGTACTGTGTTATCGTCTCTGTCTCCCCAACAGACTGTGGGTTTCTCACAAAAGGGCTTATGCCTTCATGGTCTTGGTGTTATGAACTCCCAGTACAGTGTCTGACTTACGGTAGATTCTCAGTAAATGTTGACATACTAAGAATGAAAACTGTACCTTTAGGGAATAACGATAGCTTACTATTAACTGAATACTTACTTCCTGCCCAGCTAGAAGCAGTTCAGGGACTACCTTAGCTAATTCTCACAGCAATCCTTTAATATTAGGTATGAACATCCCATACAAATGACAAGGATACCGAGGCTTGGAAACCTGCCCATGCTAATACAGCAAACGGGGAGCCCAGGCCCCAGCCCGGGTGACTCTGGGGGTTGTGCTGTGCTGAACCGGCAAAGGGGAGAACTGCTCTCCTCCTGGATTCGCCCAGGAAAATTCCATGGACCAATGGGAGTTTCAGAAGATGTCTGTGTACCAAAAAGGGAGAGAATTTGTGAGAGGAGGAAAAGCATTCTGGGCACGGACAGCAGCTTCAGAGACAGCCTCGATGTGTGACACAGGGTAGAGTGGAGTGGGGGTTTTGAACCAGGACAGGCCGTTGTGCGCAGGTGAACAGGGAGCAGAGGAGCCTCCACGTGGAGCTCCTGGCAGCAGCTCGAACAGCCAGTGCCCAGCCCAGAAGCCCAGAGATGCACAGATGGTGTGGCAGGCTGCACCACGGAAGGCACGGGGTCAAGCCAGGAAATGCTTCTGGGGACGGGGTGGCAGTTCAGAGTGTGGCATCGCTGAGAAGGAGTTGACAACAGGCAGCATTAGTCTCTTTTTAACAACAAGGGGAAAAGTGAAGCAAACAAAGCCCACTTAACATAGTAGTTAAAAGTGGGGTCCCTGCAGGCTCCCAGTTGTGTGACTTTAGCAAAATGATTTAACTTCTCTGGGTCTCTGTGCTTCTCCTTTGTGAAATAGGAATGGTCTCTGTCTCCTAGGGTTATTGCGAGTGCAAAACGAATGAATATATGCAGCACACTGGGTGCCCAGCAAGCACTTGGCAAATGTTATTTCTGAAAACTAACGAATTTAAAAGAAAAAGAAAAGGTGTCATGAGTAGATTAAAAACTTTATGCTTAGAAGGCGAGTTTCATTTTCTTTTTCTTCATGTTTTCTGCTGGTTCAGGACTCACGCTCTCTAAATGTTATATAGAATTTGCTGTTTACTGGGAGAATTATTCCAAACTAGGTTCAAGGTCCTTAATTTTAGCTGCTGATGGGAAAGCAGAATGTCCTGGTGACCCCTTCCAGTTAACAGGTCTGACATCAAACACATCCATTTCTGGCTGTCACAGGTCCCCTTCCCTGAGATCAGAAGGCTGCACTTGTTTTCCAATCCTCTAGGTGTAAAACCTTGAACCCAATTTTAACTCCATTGCTTCTCCTCCTTAACGCCAAATTTATAATCAGGTCTTATTCCTTCTTTCATTGTAATGTCTCTTAGATTCATTTCTTCCGGATTTCAACCTCTTCCTTCTCACCCCTGTTTTTCTCCTTTCAATGGTCCTCTCCTGACCTACCTGTTTCTACTTTCTGCCAAATTAATGATCAGCGGTATTTAGGATAACACTTAAATCGCTTATCTCCCTTTGTTACGACGAACTTTCAATAGTTAGTTCTCCGAGTGCTGGAGTAAATTCAAATACCTGCATTTGTTATTCAATGCTCTTCGAACAGCTCCTCCCCAAATTCTCGGCGGGGGGATGGTGCCTTGAACTCAGCCGGCTCAAACCCTGCACCTCCGGGGACGTCCCTTCTCCGGTCGCCACCTGATAGAATCTCATTCCTTCTGGAAGACCCGCTTTGAGTCCTACCATCCCACACGAAGCTTTCCCTGGCGAGTCATTCCAGCCCTAATAATGTCTCTTATCACTTGGGGTCCCCATCCAACCTAACACTGCATTGTGTCAGACACTCACGACTTTGTCTCGGACGGGGGGACCCTATTTCTTGCCGAAGCCCCACATTAGGGAGCACAGGGTCAGGCTCTCGAAAACTGCTGAACGAATGGATGGATGAGCAAATGAACACGCTCCGGGCCCAGTCCCTTTGCTAATTCCCCGCTCCCACCCGGTCTGCCCACCAGAGGCGCGCGAGTGTGTCCCGGACGCCGCCGAGCCGCCCTGGGGTGGGCTCTGTCCCCGAGTCCAGAGCATCTCCACGTCGCCTGCTCTCTGTGCCTGAACCCAGATTAGAGGACAATAGTGCAGAGGCGCAGCCTTGCTCCCACCTCCCGGAGGGGCCGTTCGGTGCGAACCGGGTTGGTTCCGGGAATCGCGGGCACCAGTGCCCACTACCCCGCTGGGGGGCGAGGGCGCCGCTGCCGGCACGGCCCGGGGACTCGGTGTCGCCCTCGCCCTCCCCCTCGCGGCCACTGGGCTGCCTCGGCGAGCGCCGGCTGGACGGGGCGGGGCCCTTCCCACCTCCCCTCGGCTCCCCTCCCCTATTTCCCGGGGTGGGAACTCTGGGAGGGAGGCGGGAGGCGAAGGGGCTGCAGAAGGGCGTCCGGTTACATCTCCGCCTTCTTCAGCCTCCCGCCGCGGAGCCGCTTGGTTTGCGGGACAGGAGTTCGGGAACATGTTGGCCGCGAGCAGCCGGAGCGGGGCTGCGTGGACGCGGGCGCTGCTGCTGCAGCTGCTGTTAGCGGGGCCCGGGGGCTGCCTGAGCCGACAGGAGCTCTTCCCCTTCGGCCCCGGACATGGGGACCTGGAGCTGGAGGCGGGAGACGACCGCGTCTCCCCTGCCCTGGAGCTGAGCTGGGCGCTGCGCTTCTACGACAAATCCGACATCAACTCCGTCTATGTGAGTGCGATCCGGGACGGGAGGGGAGGGCTGAACCGGTGTCAGAAGGAAGGTCGCGGCGGGCCGGGGCGCCGGCGGAGCCGGACGGACGCGGGCGTCGCAGGGGGTGACCGAGACCCGGGGGCCGCCTGGGGACCTGGCGCGGAGCTGGGTGTCACGCCGAGGGGCAGCTCCCGCCTCTACCCTGCCCCAAGGTGTCCCCACCACCCAGCCACTGTCACACGAGGAGCGCGCGGGTCCGGGGCAGCCCGGCTCTCCTGCGTGTGGCTCTGCTCGCGCCCTGCGGCGACCCGGGACCCGGGACCCCGGGACCCCGGGCGGAGTTTCCCGCTCGCGGCTGCGGGCTGCGTCGCCGCCGGGAAGTGCGTCCGCATCTCTCCATTGTCTTGGGCCTTTGGGGGGCCTGGGACTCCCGTGAGTGCCGGGGCGGGGGGGAAATAGCCAGACCCGGCTCTCCGCCCCGGGAACTTAGACGGCCCCCGCGTTTGTGCGCGCGGACTCCAGATGTGCCTTGGCAGTGGTTCTGCTTTCTAGCTGGGCTCGTTTCAGGGTCCAGAGTTCAGGGCTGGGAACGCAGGGCGCCCAGAGATCCAATTTCCTGTGGCCGAGCACTGTCACCACGGGGGGCCCCCATGAGGAGCGAGGCCGGATGACCTATAACTGTCCGGAGCCTCCCCAGAACTGGCCGGGCCTGGGGGGCGCTGTCAACTCGGCAAAGTCCTCTCGAGCCGCTGCCTGTGCCGGCCGCACACCATGTGGGTTTCATATAAAGCTCGTGCGCATTCCAGAAGTGGGGGGAGCCGCACTCACAGGGCCGGAGCCTGTCCTGCCCGGGAAATGGCTGTGCTCCCGGCCTGCCCGGGCAGACTAAGCCCTGGACGACACTCACGTGGAGTTCGTCGGCTTTGCCTAAAAAGAGTGAGTCCTCAAGGTCCCGATCCGCAGAGAGCCCTCGCCCTCGTTGGTGGACGGCCCCGGCCCTTTTGCAGAATCTGGGGAAGCCTCTACGGCCCCTTTTCAGTGTAATGCTTTGAAACGCATAAAATAAAATCCACAAGGTCACTAAGGAAACCAGCTATGTTGAATTATAGATCAAAATACTTTTAAATGCACATTTTATGGAGTAGTATACGTGCTTACTTCTAACCACGTTAAATAACAAGGGGTAGCGGCCGATCCAGTGGAAGATCAGGAAACTGTTGAACTTCCAAGCTTGTGAGGACCCTAAACAATATTCAGACACTTGCAGCAACCACGGGTGTCCCGGAAGTCACAATACATAGGGAAAATGGAAAATTGTAACTAACTATACTGTTATTTACAAAATAGTCATTACAAAATTTTACAAAATTTTTCCTTTGTATGGAGACTTCTGGGACACCTTGTATAATGTGATATGAAAATACCTGTGACTTATAATAGTGGCAGAGTCACTAAGTGCTACTGGTCCTGTGCTTTGTTGCCTACATTCATTATTGAAGGAAATGCTAAATATCAGTGGTTATGGAAAATAAAAACAAAATTTCTTTTTTGTCATCTAAGTTAGCAGACCCACTGAATTCTATTCAGGAATCTCTATGGGAGTCATTGGACCCCAGGTTAAGAACCTCTTTGTTAAATTTGGGACCGTCCTTTACTTGCGGCATCAGACTAACCACACTACATTCTAAAGACCTAGAAAATCTATTCCTACAGAAAGATCCTGTCAGACTGGTTGTGGTGGCTCATGCCTGTAATCCCACCACTTTGGGAGGCCGAGGAGGAGGATCGTTTGAAGCCAGGAGTTCAAAACCAGCCTGAGGAACACAGCAACACAGGGAGACCTGGCCTCCCCTGCTCCCCTCCCCCACAAATAAGATCTCTGTCAAAGTATTCTGGTCTATTTGGGTTTATTCTGCATTTCAAGGACAAAGAATCCCACAGGTCTGTTTGGGTCTGTGCGTTCTCCAGAAAGCTGACTTTGACCGTGATGGAGACTAAACAGTCAGGTAATTTTATCAGGGTGCCGTCCGATCCACACCTGTGGAAGGGAGGGGAACGAAGGAGAATTGAACAGAGGGAGAAGCCGAGTTGCAGTGCAGTCCCAGCAAAGGTCTCAGCGAACACCTGGGGAGCTCTGAAGCTGGGATGGCCTTTCAGAGCTGTCTCAATGATGTCACATGGCTGAGCCCGAAGTCCATAGGTGAGGTGACCCATGGTGGCAACAGGCATGGGTACTGGGAGAGGGGAAGAACTGGGGCCAAATGATGCAATATACTACGTGTAGCGTCATGAAAGACGGAGAGGAGGTCTGTGGTTGGTGGGTTAAACTATCTATAGCTCATCACAAAGTGTGCTCGTCTTTAGTAATGTTTAAGTCCAGCAATCATTTGCAAGACGGCATGGACAAATGGACCAAGGAGAATTTGGAAGCAGGAAAACCAGTCCTATAAGCTGCTGGGTGATCCAGACACTTGGCAATGAGACCCTACAGAAAGGGGACAAGGAGAGAAGAGGGTGGACCTGAGAGGTGGTGTGAGATGCATCAACAGGATTTCTGACCGACCGGTCACATATGGGACGTGAACAAGACGGCAGACAGTGATGGGGCGGTTGGAGGGGCTGACTTGAGTGAAAGGCATCAGCCTAGGTTTGACTCTGGGACGTTGGGACCAACCAGGGGACCAGAATGTGGAGAGGCCCTGTAGCCAGTACACCTGAAAGCGAGCAGTCAGGCTGGGGAGGAAATACACCAGTGGAGACACTGGTTTACAAGGGGAAATAGGATAGTAGGAAAAAAGCTGAGAGCTGGAGTTAGAGCCCTGGAAAATGATAGCTGCCACCGGTGATGCTCTAACGTGGCAGTTCTCAAAGTGTAGTCCAGGGATCGCTTGGTGTCCTGAATACTTTTGCAAGCAATCTGTAAGGTCAAACTCTTCCTAATAATACTAAAATGTTATTTGATTTCTATACACCCATGCTCTCACATGTGTACAGCAGAGGCTATATGTGCGATAGCTATCACAACAGCTGGAATGCAGAAGCAGATAGGAGAATCCAGCTGTCTTCCACTAAGCCAGACATCAAGTTGATTTGCAAAAATGTAAAACAGTGATGATTCTCTCCTTAAATATTTTTGGTTTGGAAAATACAGTTATTTTCATAAATGATGATGTTATTTATGTTAACATGTAACTGGTTCATAATTTAAATATTATAAATATTTAAATATTCCTTGGTTTTCATTTCTCCTATAAATATTGATTGAGACAACCTATGTAAAAATAAGCTCTTGGGGATCTCATTAATTTTTAAGAGTATTTAGTGGCCCTGAGACCAAAATGTTGAAGAGCTGTTGATCTAATGCTATCCAGACATCACATGCCTCAGCCTCAACTTGACAGGTGTTCAAAGGCAGGAGAAGGCTGTCGCTGGGGAAATACTCCGTGGTAGGTTGAGGTGCCGTATTGCTTGCCAGACTAACTTCTATGGGCCGCAGCAGACTCCCAATACGATATGGTCTAATTCTCCCCATGCAATAGCCTATTATATTTTTGGATAGGAAACCAGCACAGTCCCGCTGATGAAACCAGCCATTCTTTGGACCCCGTCCTGGGTCTAATCAGCCAGCCAGCTGAGCCACTGGACATTTTACATGAGTTCTACTGCCTCGGCCAATGAACTTTGAACTCCTTGGGTGAGAATTCTTCAAAATTGTAATGAGGTTGTGCAGAACGATAAAACCGTTTTCTTCCTTTACCTGGAATTTTATCATCTTAGTTTACTAATGTTGGTTATCTCATGCTGATTGGAAGCTCTGATAGGGTGTATAGATCAATAGAAGAATTTCTGGAACATGATTTTTTGCATATTAAATGATTTTTCTTTGATTCATAAAAATGGAGAAATGGATTAGTTGTTATTATTTAATATGTTCAGTTTGTTTTGGAGATAAAATCTTTCATGCCAGGGAAAAATAATAAAAGGATATCTTTGGTAGCAAAAAGACTGTATACCTCTTTCCTGACTCATTTCCTGGCCTTTAGTTTTCATTTTCTCTCTCTCTCTCACACACACATACACACACACACAGCCCTCTAGTTGTTTACTCATAGAACTGCCACAGTTATGGGCACATAGGAGGTTTTTCAATTTGCTGGTCCAGCCCAGGGCCAACACCTATTGCTCTGCTGTTCACAGGACAAGGGCTCCTGCCCAGGGGACAAGGTGGGATTGGAATCTAGCCCACACTCCACTCACCAAGCGCTGAGCTTCGGCATAGGACTGGGGCCGCCCAAAGGAAGGGTCACCTTCTTCTGATTTGTGCAGTTGCTTTATCGTCTAGCAGTGACCCTGGATGAATCACAGAATACGTAATATAGTGATCCTAGCACTCTGGGAGGCCGAGGCAGGAGGATTACTTGAGCTCAGGAGTTCGAGATCAGCCTGAGGAAGATCGAGACCTCATCTCTACTAAAAATAAAAAAATTAGCCAGGTGTGGTGGTATGTACCTCTAGTCCCAGCTACTCGAGACACTGAGGCGGGAGGATCGCTTGAGTCCAGAAGTGTGAGGTTGCTGTGAGCTACGATGACGCCGCTGTACTCTTCTCGGACAACAGAGCAAGACTCTGTCTCAAAAATAATAAAAAACCCAACAAAGTCTCTCGTTAGACATTAACTGGATTACGTTGAGCACATTGACTCATCTCTAACTATTACCCTCAGATTGTCCCTAATCTCTATTTGCTAGTCCTTTTGTTTCTATTTCTAATTCAAGCCAGAGTCATTTCTCTGGCTCTATGGGGTTAACGGAAAACATTTGCAATTTGGACTTGGAGTTTTGTTCTGGCACTCCTGGTGTATGATCTTAGGCAAGTTATATGAACTGAAACTCATTTTTTCCCCTCAAATGAAGAATGAAAACGATATTAATCTTTATCAGGTTTAATGAGATAACTGGAGATAAAATGCTTTGTTAACTGTAAAGTGCCATGCAAATGGATTAGGCATTAGGCCCATGGTCCACCTCTGGGCTCTAGGCTGAAATTAATCAATCTCTACCTTGATTGTTTCCTGGACTTCGCTATTTTCTGGATTTCTTTTTTCAAGTTTTTCTTTTCTGAGGCCCTTTTAATTTTCCAACTCTTCTAGCTGCGTAATCACTAACCATAAAGCCATCCCAAGAAACTTTGCAACTTCCGTGACTTCTGCCCCTGATTTCTCTAAACTGGGCAGCCAAATGAAACAGCATGAGTCCTGGTTAACGACTCCAGCAGATGTGCGTTCTGATCTTGGTTCTATCACTTGCTGGCTCTGTGATATTAAGCTAAATTTAGTCTCTTGGCATGTCTTTGTTTCATGTACGTGAAAAGAGGGATCGTTGCATTAAATGCCTGTCGTATGAAATTTTTAAAAATGCAAACAGCCTTAGTAAAGGACCGCAAAAGTAGTAGACACTCAGTAAATGTTTGCTGTTTTTCCATTCTTTATTCTAAATTATTTTACCATAAATTCCCACTGCCTCTGGCCCATGGGGTTTGAATTTCATTGTCTTCTCAGTACGGCTATTTGCATTCCTAAAACGACCCTGTTTGTTTCTCATTTGTGCCTACCTCAAGCATTCTCTAACCAGACATATTTTGAAGAACTCTTCCCCCCACCATTGCAGGCTGCTTTCTGCCCCAGGGACTGTTGCTACCAGGCTCACTGAAGCCAAAAAAGATGGCTGTTGTTTCACCTTTTCAGCGCGCGTTTGGACATAAGAAATCTAACACAAAATTTAAATTTATTGAGCATCTGCATTTAGACTTTCTCCAGTGATTCATGCTGTCTGTAAGTTCACAGTAAAGATGAAAATGAGAGAAGAAGTGCTTTTTAAAATGGGAAAACTCTCCCGTTGTAAGTTAGTCTCTGTCCATCCCCTTCTTGTCAGTTGAGTTGAAACAATTGCATGTAAGTGGTTCCAGCTGTTAACCATGTGGTTCTTGGCATTTTCACCCTGGGGTTTTTGTGATACAACTGGCATGCTCTGCCCTGTGGCAGCTGGATGAAAAGCCATATTGTTTGCTGTGTTCCTTGGGGTGAGTGGATAGACATGTTCAGTAAAGGGACATCAAGTTGTACTAGTATCATAGTGAGCTGAAGTTTAGCTTTGCTAAGGGAACTTTTTTCCAACGTGAACTGATCTGTAAGCAAGATTTCAGGGCAATATTTACATTGGTTGACATGCTGGAAATAGCTGTTTTTCAACAAAGAAGTGTTTATTCCTTAATGCAAATCCACTAAAAACTCATCTAGGCAATATTTGGTTGGTTTGAGTTACCTTAAGACAATAATATAACGTTATTATTAGCAGCTCTCTCAATAATTCAGATGGACTGTCTCAGGAATGCATTGAATCTGCAAGGGTTTTGCAGTGTGATCTTTATAGATAGCAAGGAACACGCTGGTGCTTTGGGAGTCGGGGCTCTAAGATGCTAATTGCAAAGTTAGAGAGAGGGGCAGACAGAAAGGAACAGTGGTAAACTCTGCTTGGGAGGCCAGCGAGGCTTCTTTGCAAGGAAAATGAGACTTTGCGGAGGACACAAGCTGAGGTTTCTGGAGGAGGTTTTTCAAGGAGGTTTTCAAGGAGGGGAGTGTAGATGCAAAAGCATGTGGTGTTCAGTAGGTGAAACACCACGGTGAGTTTGGAGAATTGGAAGCAATCTCAAAATCTTTTTCCAGCACATTTCTACTCCAGCCTCTCACTCACCGACATTCCTATCGAAACTAAAGTCTGATCCCATGATCCACATAATTTTTTAACTAGCACAAACATGGTAAGCAGAAAGTGATACTGGTGACTGCTGTGCAATACTTATGTTTAAAAAGAATTGTTCCTTTCGGGACCCAGGGCACTGCATGGGTGCCTCAAGGCTCTGTAACTTTTGATTAACTTTAACGACTATATCTGCCTTTGCCAGCACTGTCTGCTCATGAATCTAGTCTAACGCACCCACTGTGACTAACGCTCCTAAATCCCTGGGAGAGGAGGGGCAGGGAGGGGAAGTCTGGGGAGGGAAGGAATTCAAAGTCAATGATGGATGGAGGTAGAGAGTAGAATGATGGTTACCAGTGGCTGGCAAGGGTGGGGTGGAGGATGAAGGAAGGCTGGTTAATGGGTACAAATGCACAGTCAGAGAGAAGGAATGAGTTCTAGTGTTCGATAGCACTGTAGGGTGACTATAGTTAATAGCAATATATTGTTTATTTCAAAATAGCTAGAAGAGAAGATGTGAAATTTTCCCAACACAAAGAAAAGATAAATGTTTGAGGTGACGGATATACTAATTATTCTGATTTGATCATTACACATTATATGCATGTATCAAAATATCACATGTATCCCATAAATATGCACAATTATGTATCAATAAAATTTTTGTTAAAAAGTAGATTTTTAGCAAAAAAAGGACAATGATGGAGTCCTACTTATTTATTTTTGCTTTTGTTGCTTGTGCTTTTTGTGTTATATCCAGAACATCATTGCCAAGACCAATGTCAAGGAGCTTTTTCCTTTATGTTTTCCTCTACGAATTTGAGGTCTTACATCTAAGTCTTTAATCCATTTTGAGTTAATTTTTGTGAGTGCTGTAAAATAGGGGCCCATTTTCATTCTTTTGTATGTGGATAGCCAATTTTCCCAACACTGTTTTCTGCAGCGACTCTTCCTTCCCCATGGTGTGTTCTTGGTGCCCTTGTGAAATATTGGTTGATTGAAAATGCGCGAGTTTGTTTCTGGGCTCATGTTTCTATCCGCTGGTCTGTGTGTCTGTGATAGCTTTGCTAACTTGATTGTGGTACTCATTTCACAACATATATCTACATCAAATCATCATGTGGTATAACTTACATTTGTACACTTTTGTCTATTTTATCTCAATAAAGCTGGAAAAACAAAACAAAAGACAATGCTAGTCCTGACCAAGAACATTAGTGTTGGCTTATCTATTAAAGCCATTTGCCCTTCTTTGCTAAACTTCAGATCAATCATGTTCATTAGCTATTTTTAAAAAATCAAATTTTATTATGAAAATTGTCAAACATACTCAAAAATAGAGAGAAGAATGTAATGAACTCCATGCACCCATTACCAGCTTCAACAAGTATCAGTTTGAGGCTCATGTTATTTCATTTGTATCCTCACCTGTTCCTCATGTCCCCTCCCCATCCCCAAACTGGATTATTTTTAATCAAATCCCAAACATTTTATTTCATTGTAACTATTTCAGAATGTACCTCAAAAAAAGACTCTTTTCAAAAACAAAGTAGTAAAATCATGATCACACCTTAAAAATGATAATAATTCCTTACTATCATCCAATATCCAAATAGTTTCATGAAATCTCGTATTTTGCTTTTCAGTTGACATGTTTAAATTGGAGTCCAGACAAAGCCCACACATTACATTTGGTGGATATGTCTCTTAGGACTTTTAAATCTACAGGTTCCTTCCATCCCTTTTTTTCCTTGAAATTTATTTATTAAAGAAACTGGGTATTTGTCTGCTCGAGTGGCCCATACTTTGAATTTTGCTGATTGCATCTCCATGGTGTCATTTAATATGTTCTTCTGTCTCCTGTATTTCCTGTAAAGTGGTAGTGAGGTGGAGACTTGGTCAGATTTAAGTTGTTGGTTTCTGTTGATGCACTCTGGTTTAGTAACCAGTGTTGCACTGCAGGAAATGGTAATTCTCCAGTTCTCTCTTGTTGCGCCCCAGCTGAGCTTGCTCTCAGGCATAATTTCTAAAACAACCTAGGTGCACAGGTCTTATCCTGTATTGAACCTGCCTGCCACATGTGTTGGAGGAAGTCAAGAAGGGAAGGAGCTCTTGTGGGTAAGGTGCACGTAAGCTCTGGTGCTACAACGGAGACCAAGACTGATGGTCTCTGATCCCACGGAACTGACCACGTAGTGGGGAGAGCAGGCAGCATCTGCAAACAGGTAGGAAGGAAACAAGCAGGAGGCAGAGACATAAATCAGGAGGTGAGGTGGGATGAGAGTCGAGTGGGCGGAGCCTGCAGTGGTTGTGGGGAGGCTCTCTGAGAAGGTGCTATTTCAGCTGAGGCCTCAAGGGCAAGGAAGAGCCAGCCGTGGATATGAAGGAGACGGGGCGAGGATGCTGGCAGTAGCAGGGACGGAGAAAGTGCCAATACAGTGAGTCCTCACTTAATGTCACGGATGGGTTCTTGGAAACTGCCATGGCTTTAAGCAAAACGTTGTTTAATGAAACCAATTTTACTATAGGCTAATTGATATAAATGAGAGCTAAGTTCCTTCTACACATTTCTGATCACAAACGCATCACCAAACTCGTAAGTAAAGGCTCAAACACTTCTAATATTAAACACTGAAATATATGTGAGCTGTACATGCATTTAAGAGAGAATAATAGAAACGAGTAAGATCATTATTTACTCAGTTTTTGTTGAATCAGTGAGTGACAGCGGTCACGGTCATGGTGGGTTCAATCAAGAAATAAATGTTTGCAAAGCAAAAGTTGTCAGGAGCACCTCCAACCTCCACACAGTTCAAAAACAAAAGATAATCAACGTGGGGGCTCGCTCAGCGCTTTCGTTCCGCATCATTTATTGTTGTGTGTTTGTATGACTATCGTATACTGGACAAATTTTTTTTTTGAGACAGAGTCTGGCTCTGTTGCCCTGACTAGAGTGCCGTGGCGTCAGCCTAGCTCACAGCAACCTCAAACTCCTGGGTTCAAGCGATCCTCCTGCCTCAGCCTCTCGAGTAGCTGGGATTACAAGCATGCACCACCATGCCCGGCTAATTTTTTCTACATATACATTTTTAGTTGTCCAGATAATTTCTTTCTATTTTTAGTAGAGACGGGGTCTTGCTCTTGCTCAGGCTGATCTCGAACTCCTGACCTTGAGGGGTCCACCCACCACGGCCTCCCAGAGTGCTAGGATTACAGGTACGAGCCACCACGCCTGGCCCAAATTTTTGTTTTACAATAATTTTTATTCATTCATTCATCCATTTTCGAATCCTCTTATTCCAGTTCAGGGTCATGGGTGGCTGGAGCCTCTCGCGGCAGCTCAGGGCACCAGGTAGGTACCCACCCTGGCCAGGGCGCCATCCCATGGCAGGGTGCTCACACACACCCTTACACACACTGCGACCGTGTAAAGACGCCAGGGCTCCCCAGTCCAGTTTCCTTGGGGACTGTGCCTGGGTCTGTGCCTCCTGCCTCCTAAGTGCCTCTGGCCTGTCCTCTTGTCCTGCCTGCCCTTCTGCTGTTGAATAGCCTCATGGCACCTTCAAAAGATGGAGAAAAGGAACAAGGCAGGTAGGAGCATCATGCGCTCGACAGACTTTGCAAAATAAGACTCGCATCCACATGTAAAAGAATATTGTTCATCAAGTTTGCTATTAATTAGTGTCTCTGAAAGAAAAAAAAATGTTTCCAGGGGAGAAGTTTAAAGCTAAGAGTCTAATGAAACTTCTGGCTTTTCTGCATGCTACATTTACCTTTGAAGTCATCTTTCTTCATTATCACGGAGCATTGAGTTGAATGTGCAGTAAAACTAGCTGAAAAATAATTTCCCAATAATAATACTAACGGGGGCTATATGATCTTTGTCCAAAGCATTTGCAGTGTTTCAGATACGTGTCGAAAAACCTGATTCCTAAAGCATTGCTTGTAAAAATAGAAACGTTCCTGTGCCCAGATTCCAAATAATAAAAGACACCCGGAGTGTTTTCAAAATTGTTGGACTGATTTAAATTTCACTGGAAAACAGCTCTCTAAAATGAAGTTGTCTATATGGGGCCTCTGTGGGATCACTTCCCACTAGCATCTGGCCGCTGCCAACTTCTGGCAGCTTGAGGAAGCGAGCTGTTTCCCACGCTCCCCCACCAGCGCCCTGGGACGTGTGTGCTGGAAGATGCTGGAATCTCTGGGAGGGAGGTCGTGAGAGCACAGCTGGGCGAAGCTCCTCCCCCGACTCCCTTCTCGGCAACCTGTCATTATATTCTAGAGAGTCTTGCTGGTGACAGGTAATGACAGAAAATACGTCACCTAAAGAGCTAACAGCCCATGAAGTTTGGTGAAAAGAGGGGGTCGTGTTAAGTCCGCATTTGACTGCAGAGCTCTAGTTCTTTTTCTGGGGCCAAATCGTCTCTGCACATGGAACCTCTTTAGCAGGTTTTGGCACGTTGCAAGTGTTTGGTGTTAAGTTCCTCTCTTTTTCCCACCTCTGCCCTGTCCTCTAGTAATGAGGTAGGAAGGGACTGAAGGACAAGGCTGTGGGAGGAGGAGGAAGGGGGAAAGAAGTGAGCTGGAAAATCTGCTGGCCTTCAAGTCAACTCCTGAGTAACTGAGAGTCGCTATTTTAGATTCCTGTTTTTCCAATCTGTGGCCTTCAAAGAGAAAAATAAGGTGCGATTTGCAAAATCTCTGCCATGTGATTAGGGAATTTTTTCTTTTAATTCACAGGTTTTCTAAGTAAAATGATCGCTGGCGTGTTCTTCCAGTGGATCAACACTAATAAGGAAGTGAAGGGTGTCAGACCTCATTGGTTAGCCCGAGCGCCGCCAACACCACGGGACTGCTGGCCATGGTGTCTCAGCGGCCCTTTCCCGTGTTCCCAAGGACTGTGGGTTTTAGCTGAGCAAGAACAGTGGTATGATTTTTAGAGGCGGTTATAATTGATTTCAAGAAGGCTGTACATGCAGCGATTAAACGGGCCAGTTTTGGAGTCAGCACCCATGGGTGTTGCCACTTATTATTTGGTGACTTTGGACACATTGATGAATTTACCTAATGTCCCCATTAGAAAAATATGGGTATCAGTAGTATTTATTGTCATGGGATTTTTCTGAGGATTGGATGTTAGTAAGATGCCTGGAACTTGATAAACATTCAATAAACGTTAGCCATTATCCTAACACATTAAACTACTCAAAATAATTAGTGACACCAAAGTGTCCCATTCAGATTTACTCCTTGACACTTTGTTGTGTCATTGCCTGTTTGTGTCAGTCTTTCTTCTCCTGGATTGTGGGTTCCTGGAAGGCAAGGGCTGGACTCTACCCATTTTTGTCCCACAGCACTTAGCACCACCCTGGAATGATTACTCGGTTTGCTGAGTAAATTCATTAAGGCTTTAATAATGACGTCTGTGCTTCTGCCACCAGCCCATCTTGCCTGGAAAAAGAATACTGGTGTTTGCAATTCAGGCACGTGTCTTTGTCAGATTCCGTTGTAGTTTACACAGCAAACTGCGGTGGCATCTGGGTCTTACTGAGGAAGAAGTCATTTCTGCATTCCTTTTAACCACACTTGGTTTTGTACAGGTCACCACAAATGGCATCATTGCCATGAGTGAACCCCCGGCCAAAGAATCCCATCCTGGGCTCTTCCCACCAACCTTTGGCGCAATCGCGCCTTTCCTGGCGGACTTGGACACCACAGATGGCCTCGGAAAGGTTTATTATCGAGAAGACTTATCCCCCTCTGTCACTCGGCTGGCAGCAGAGTGTGTCCGGAGAGGGTTCCCGGAGGTCTCTTTCCAGCCCAAGAGTGTGGTGGTCGTCACTTGGGAGTCTATGGCCCCCTACCAAGGGCCCAGCAGGGACCCTGCCCAGGAAGGCAAGGTAAGTGCTCCCCCGGGTCCAAGTGCAAATAATCTGACACGTTGGCTTTGAACTCTTTAGTCGTGTGGTCTGTGCTGCTCTGATGTACATCATGCCTATGTTATTGATAAAGATAGAAAATACAAGCAAAATCTAGTAGGCTGGTGATCGCAGGCCGAAAACTCACAAAATCTTATCTGCAAGGCTATATAAATCTATATTTCAGTGGTGATTAGATATAAAGAAAGACACTTCCTGAGAAGGCTGCCACGTGACAAGAATAGCGTTGATAAATGGCATCCCCTGGCTGTTTTACTTCAAGTGGCAGATAGTGGAAGGAAAGTTTCTGATTAAATGGAGATGTTATTGATGTGAAATAATAGGTTAAAATAACCAAGTACTCCTGAGGGATGTGAAGATACAAAGACAAGGCCCAGACTCTAGTTGGGAAACCAAGAACCATTTGGACCAGGTGAGTGGTTTAGAACCCGTGTTATCGTAACCCAGGGTGGGAGTTTCTGTGGGTGAAGGCTTTAAGCACCAGGCTTGGACTTACCCTTGAAGGAAGGACAGTATTGGAGTAGGTCGAGAAGCCACTGCTAGACCTGGAGTGACTTTTTAGGACAGGTCTCAATTTTTCTGTGGAAAAATAATTTCTCTCTACCATTACTTAATTTTTTATAGAATAACAGGGTAGAGAGAAATATGAAAGGTTGCAAAGCATCCATGTAAATGGGAGATGTTCCAGGCTGGTAGTTCCCAAAGTATGTTCCACAAAACACCAGTCCTGTGAGACAGTCCTTGGGAAAAGGTTGCCGCCTCTGGCCGGATTAGTTTGGGGAATGCTAAAACTATATCTCCCCCTTTCCGAGACTCACTCTGAAAAGTCCTGCAGTAAAGAAACCTGCTTAACGTTGTTTAACAGAGCAGTTCCCAGACCTTTTGGCCATACCTCCCTCTCCAATAACCCCCCAAACAGGACACATCACATCCCACAGAACACATTTTGGGAGAGTCTGTTGGGCCTGCGTGGTACGTTTTGCCTGCCAGCTGTCATCTGTGTGAGTGCCATCCTTGAGAACTTCTGGAATCTTAAATTTCTCAGATGCCTCCCTTTCACTTGGTGAGAAACGCCCAACCCCCAACCCCTTGGTACCAAGCCCTTGTCTGCCTCCTGGGCCTGATCTGTTACGCCTCCACACACCCTGTGTAGGAGCTGTGCCAAATGACTTGCAATGGCCTGATCATGCCTTCTTTTTCCACCTGCGGTATCTTGCTCAGGTCGTCCTCTCTATTTGGGACGTCCTGACCCCTATAGGGTAAACTCCTCCTGCTTGTTCATTCGGATTTGTCCCTTCTGTGAGGCCTTGACACACCACAGCCTCCTCCACTCTCACCACTCCCATGGGACACGTCCTCCTACAGCTCCCACGGTGCTCTACGCACATCTCTGCTATAGAATCCATCCCTGGTTTTGTAGTATTTTGTTCGCATGTCAGTCTTCCCATCTAGACTGTAAATCCTCCAGTGCAGGGACCATGTATTTTTATTCTTCATATCCACAGAGCTCTGGGCAGCATCTGGCATGTAGGAAAGGTACTAATGTTTAAGGAACACTTTCTCCGTGCCTGGCCCTTCATGTGTTACCTCGTGTAGTCTTCCTCATGTATCTATGAAGTAGATGGTTTTATCTTCATTTTATACATGCAGACTTCGAGGCTTAGAGAGCTTCAGGATCGTGCACAAGGTCACACAACCAATAATGGGTAGAGCAAAGATTTGGATCCAGGTCTGTTTTCTCCCAGACCGTGTGTTCTTTGCTACCATGTGGAGCTTGGGCTCAATAAATATTTGTTAAATGGTAAATGTGATTGAATATGTTTAATGGCCATGGAAACAAATTCTGTCAGCAAGAATTTCCTAAGTTGCATGAGCTTTAGGTTACCATCTACAGGGACCATCTGTATAATTTTTGGTTAACCTTAGGATCACATTTATGCAGAAGGTATTTATTAATTAATCAGAAAATTTCATGTTGACATAGCCTTAAGGATATGTCAGTGGAGCTATCCTGAAATACTTGGTCCTCGCTGCAAAAGTATGTCTTTTAGAATAAGGTGACAATATTGCCATCTCTTCGCAGTACTATACTTTTTACATTAGTCTGGTGAATAACACATTTTACGATCTGTAGATACCTTCCTGAGTAACTGAGTTGTAACTCGTCTTCACAGAGAAACACGTTCCAGGCTGTTCTGGCCTCCTCTGATTCCAGCTCCTACGCCATTTTCCTTTACCCTGAAGACGGTCTACAGTTCCATACGACATTCTCAAAGAAGGACGAGAACCAGGTCCCTGCTGTGGTTGCGTTCAGTCAAGGTTTAGTGGGGATCCTATGGAAGAGCGATGGCGCTTATAACATATTTGCTAATGACAGAGAATCAATTGAAAATTTGGCCAAGTATGCTCTTTGTTCTTCAGTACATTCTCCCCTTATGTTATTGTCTTATTAAGAATAATGTGCTGGGTATTAGAGATCATACCTACAAATGTTCCTATGGATTTAAGTTTTGTATATCATTTTTATATTATGAAACACTGTTTTTCCAATGAGTTTAAGGGAATATACTCTTCGAATGAACAGGTATCCCATTTTTTTAGATACCATCCTCATTTAAAACAGTTTCTATCATTTTATATAGGAGTACGAGGTTAGAAATAAAGACCTGCCCGAGATCCCACAGCCAATGGAGTTGGGATTTCAAATAAACCACGTCTGCACTATTATCATCCATGGCACTTCTGACATCAAATATGTGGTTTTTTTCTCCCTCACACCAACCACTTCTCCACTTTTGGGATGCCTGTGTGGTGTCCTACAATTCATTTCAATTCTAGCGCTGGAGTTAGTGCAGCCCCACGGGTGGCGGGCTCAGTCCCACAAGACGGCCCCCACTTCAGACGCCAGTTGCAAGTCCTGCATTTCCATTTGTATTTCTGAGCAACCAGCTATAAATCAGGGGTTTCCATGACCCCCTCTTAGGTTTGATAATTTGCTAGAATGGCTCATAGAACTCAGGAAAGTGCTTTACTCACTGTGATTAGTTTATTAAAGGTGACAACTCAGGAACAGCCAAATGGAGGAGATACTAGGGGGGCAGAGCTTCCTTGCCTTCTCTGGACGTATCACCCTTCCAGCACCTAGATATGTTCACGGACACAAAAGCTCTTCAACATCTATCATTTAGGGGTTTTTATGGAGGCCTCATTACACAGGCGTTGCTGATTAAATCACTGGCCCTTGCTGATTGGCTCAAGCTCCAGCTCATCTGCCCTCCGTGGAGGTGGGGGCTGGGGAGGGGGGATGGGCTGAACATTCCCACCCTTTAATCCTGCCTTGGTCTTACTGGCCACCAGCCCCCATCCTGAAGCTGTCTGGGAGCCCCCAGCCACCAGTCAACTCATTAGCATACAAAAAGGCACTCTTACCACTCCAGAAATTCCAAGGGTTTTAGGAGCTCTTGTGCCAGTTTTCAGGGACAAAGGCCAAATATATATTTTTATTATGTCACACCATGCCATGGAAAGAGATAGTGGAGAAAACGAATGACTTCAGTCATAAAGCCACCTTCAGTCACATGAGCTACCTTAGCTCATAGGGCACATTCCCAGGAAGTAGTATGAGTAAGTTGAATTTTAAGTCCCAGCGACGTCCCTGGAACACGCCTCAGGCATGGCTGAGGGTGAGCCTTTGTTAGTGTCATGCCCGTTGGGACACAGCCTCAGCAAACAGACCTGGACTGTCTCAGCTCCGTGACAAACAGACAGGACAGCTACTGCTCTTCCACTGTCCAGCCCTTGCTGCTGGAGGGAGCAGGTGACGGGTTGCAGATGCACACGAATCCCCAGGACTCCTGTGTTCTTAGTGGGGGTTGTTTGTGTGTTGCTGGCCTGTTTCCAAGAAGCCCGTCCTTCTCCCTAGGAGCAGCAACTCCGGACAGCAGGGCATCTGGGTGTTTGAGATTGGAAGTCCGGTCACGGCCAGTGGCGTGGTGCCCGCGGATGTGAACCTTGGACTTGACGATGGAGCAGTGTATGATGAGGAGGAGGATGAAGATTATGACCTGGCGACCACCCGTCTGGGCCTGGAGGATGCACGCACCACGTTTTTCCCCTACGGGAATCCTAGAAGGGGAGATGCCAACACATACAACCACCCCAGTGCCCTCTCCCCACGCCAGGCGGCCACAGAGAGATCCTCTGGATCTCCCACTGAGAGGACCAGGTCTTTCCAGTTGCTTGCAGAGAAGTTTCCCCAGCAGCACGCACAGGTCATAGATGTGGACGAAGTTGAAGAAACAGGAGTTGGTAAGAACATTGACATCGCAGTTGGTGACGTTCTTGGACCCCTGGGCTTCCAGACAAATGTACTGCTGAAGGGGTGTCAGTTGTGCACAGTATGTGGGGGTTTGTAAGGATAAGAGCTTGGGGAAGGAGGGGCTGAATGCCCACAGCCATAGAGCATTGGTGTCATATGCCTGATGGCTTCAAAGCCCAGTGATCTTTCGGGACTAGGACTGTGGTTATAGACACCGTTGAGTATGTCTTCTTTTAAGTTTCCTAGTATTCCATTCTGTGTATTTTAAAGAGCAATATGCTTTAGAATTATTTTGAAAGTCAGATTTTCTTATTTGTGACTTCTGAGATCAGAAATGTATTCTACCCACCTGAAAAAACATTTTATAAGTTCTTTTGGCTATTTACGCAACTTATCGTTGACACATTTATTTCCTTTTGGTTTTGGAATTAGAATGGTTGATTATTTTTCCTTCCAAGTCCTGTCAGTTTCAGAGTTGGTCTATGAAGATGAAAAAATACAAAATAAGTAGCTCCCCTTTTAAAAAAATAGTTTTATAGTATAATATCTTCCAGTCAACCATATTACATCAGTTTTTTGCTACATCTTGAGGGAAAATAATTTGAACCCCAGCATGCTTTTATTTGTCTTAAAAGAGGTGTTCAAACTAAACTGTGCTCCTTATTTTCTTCTCTTTAAATTTTCTTTTGTGACAGAGTCTTGTTCTGTCGCCCAGACTAGAGTGCAGTGGCGTCATCATAGCTCACTGCAACCTCGAACTCCTGGGCTCAAGCGATCCTCCTGCCTCGGCCTCTCAGAGTGCTAGGATCATAGGCGTGAGCCACCGTGCCTGGCTATTTTCTTTCCTTTAGATTGACATATAATCCATGAAGGTTCCTATAAATTTGATAGTCTAAGCTTTTAAATACGTTTACTGTGACTCTTTACTGCATCTACTAAGGAGTTATCATAAGATCCTCCGAAAAGTAGTTCATTCCACATTATTCTCCTATTTTTAAAATTTTTTAAAGAGATGAGGTCTCATATTGCTCAGGCTGATCTCAAACTCCTGGCCTCAAGCAATCTTCCCACCTGAGCCTCCCAGGTAGCTGGGATTACAGGCTCCAGCCCAGCCTCTTATTTTCATTTCTCCTTACTTGTTCTGATGTGTCTCATGGCAGTAGTCATAAGTGTTTGTTCTTATTGAGTATCCTAAACCACAGGCAAAATGGGGTGCTTACCGAATAGTTTGCTCACTTTCTTTTAAGGCACAGAAATGGAGAAGCTGCAGTTTGGTGGCCAGATGAGAACACGGGTTCATGCCTCAGGGGTCCCTGACACACACTGCACCCTGGATTCCTGGGGTGATGCCGACATCTCCCAGCCCATGGCTTTCTGCCGTGTGTTTCAGAGTCATCTCCCCCAGATGTGTTGGGTGTGTTTACTTGCAGATGTTGAGTTTTGAGTCTTACCCTGTCTCCACCCTTTCTAGGTATCTCTGAAATTTTCATTTGTGTAGCTGTCACATTTAAGTGAGACCATATCTTGCCCCAACAACTTGATACTGAAAAAAGCCTAGATTTGAACCCAGAATGTGTCTAACACAGATGTTTTTCTGTCCCCCTATACCAGTTGTTTCTCTACGTTTATTAGAAAGATCAGCCTTGTGCAGCCAGCAGTGCATTCCCGGTGTTATCTGAATAGTCGTCTCCATATACACAGGCTGTCATGGACCCAAGGAGAGCTGCCCCCAGCTGGAGCTGCTTCAGCAGCATCATGTGTTCAGTTCAGGGCCTGAGTGTTCTCAGCTCTAAATGCCATCTTTATACATGCTAAAAATTTCCTGCCAAGTATCTACCTGGGTTTAAACTTTACTTTTATCTTCACTCTTAACAGTCAATTATAAATGGGATCATTAGCCTCTCTAAAAGTTCAACCCTCTTGTGCTTTTGAACTTCATTCCAAATTAATTTGCTCTGAGTTATTAAATTTAATGAGCTAGTTCATGATTCTAATGAAATGAACTTGGGAGGTGGAATTTAAAAATGGAGTAATTCTTTTTGTTTCTTGGGTCAAAAGCTTTTACCAGGTGTGACTAAGGCATTATTTTTGATCAGCTTTGGTATAAGTGAATTATTCCCTGGGGAAAAGGGGGGAGGGGAATGGTTTAAAATTTTTTAAAAATACAAGCTGGGCACCGTGGCACATGCCTGCAGTCCCAGCTACCTGGAGACTGAGGTGGGAGGATCCCTTGAGCCTAGGAGTTTGAGACCAGCCTGGGCAACATAGCGAGATCACGTCTCAAAAAAAAAAAAATAGAGAGTAAAGTGGTTAAAATGGCAAATTTTATGTTTTATGTATATATATATCTTACCATAATAAAAAAAATATGTGTTTTTTAAAATGTGAAGCTGATCCTTCTGACTGCATTAGATGGATACCATCCTAAAATTGATATCAGATTATAACAGTTTTGAGTAATTCGATTTATCAACTCCCTTTAGACCTATTTGCCTCAGTGGTTTGAGTACTACACACTACTATACTATTTAAGTAGCTACCTGTACAGGATTTTAATCTTCTGTTAACGAGTCTGGTCCCTGGAATTGCCCAGGCAGAAGTGAGTCCCTGCAGGGGTGGAGGGGACACAGGGCTGAGAAAACCCCCGGGCCAGAGCTGTGCGAAATGCTGACAAGTGTGCCCTTGTTTCCCTGGAACAGTGTTCAGCTACAACACGGACTCCCGCCAGACGTGTGCCAACAACAGACACCAGTGCTCGGTGCACGCGGAGTGCAGGGACTTCGCCACGGGCTTCTGCTGCAGCTGCGTTGCTGGCTACACGGGCAACGGCAGGCAGTGTGTTGCCGAAGGTAATTTGCTTCTGTGCGTTCCACGTGTGGGGGAGAAGGAGCAGGAGTGGAGTTTTTGTTTGGGTGCTTGTTTTTCAGGGCTGCCTTTACCCTGATCTCTGGAGGTGTGCAGTGTTTTTATGTAATAACATGGAAGCGATAAGAAATCTCGCATTCCCCATTCTTTCTCCTGCTCTCTGACAGGCGTTCCTGACGATTGCCCGTATTTCGCACGTGGCGAAGTCTCTTTGCTTCCTGTGCTATTTCTCCCTCTCTGGGAGCCCCTCTTCACGACCGCCCTGAGCATGGGACGAAGGCCGAAGCGTTGAAAAAATTCCTGCCTGGACCAGGAATTTTTCATGCCTCTCATTTTCCTTAGTTCCTTTCAAATTTCTTCCATGTCTTTTTCCTTGGAGTCTAGAGTCTCAAATTTCCTGTGGCGTTGCTGACAGACCTTACTGTCTTATTGGGTGACAAAGCCCGACAGGGCCACAGGGGGAAGGCTCAGGCCAGAGTTTATAGTGGGGTAAAGTTTATTCCAGTCATCCTTCCTCTTCTGTTTCTCTTTCCTCGTGCCCCTGAAATCCTAGATGGTTATGGGGGAGCATCAGGGGTGCCTCACAGTGAATCCTGGGGCGCCAATCCCATTGTGGGGTGCAAAATGGATTCGGCTCCCGGCCGCTGTCAGTTCTGAACTCCGCCCTCATCGGAAGGACCAGCTGGTCCTGATGCTCTCAGACGGTCAGAAAAATCCTTTCTGTGCGAGTCCAGGGGGTCCTGGTAACAGGGTACTGAGTGCAACATCGGGGAGGCTGGGGCCATATACCGGAATGAAAACAGAAACAACAAAAATCTCCGCTGTATTGAATCTTTGTCCCTTTAGATGTTGTCCTCATCAGTTGCTTATAACCAAATACCTGAAATGGAGTAATTTATAAAGAAACAAAATTTATGTCTTACAGTTATGGAGGCTGGGGAGTCCAAGGTCGAGGGGCTGCGTCTGGGGAGGGCCTACTTGCTGGTGGGGACCCTGCAGAGTCCTGAGGTGGTGCAGGGCATCACATGGCGCGGGGACTGAGAGTGCTGGCTCAGGTCTCTCTTCCTCTTTCCGTAAAACTACCAGTCCCATTCCCGGGATGACCCATAATCCATGAATGGGTTAATCCGTTCTTGAGGGCAGAGCCCTCATGACACAGCCACCCCTTAAAGGCCCCACCTCTCAATACAGCCACATTGGGGATGGATTAAGTTTCAACATGAATTTCGCAGGCGACACACGTTCAAACCCATGGCGGGTGCCAACAGGTTACCTCATTTGCCACAGGTCATTTCCTTCGTGTGTTTAACGGGGAACTTCAATTGCTTTGTAAAAGTCGACTAAGTAAAACCCAGTTGGAGGAGTATTTTCTGTTTTTCAGATCCCCTGCTGTGGCTATAGTTAAGTCAGTTATTTTAATTTGCTAAAGACAAAAAAAATTATTTCCTTCTGTATCACAATTATAGTGAGGCTTTTTAAAAATATTGCCTTCAGCAATAAAAGAAAATTTAGTATACTTTTTATATTAATTTTGGAAGATGTTTTTAACTTCTTTAAAGTGTTTTCTATTTTCTTCGAAATCCCATCACCCCAGGGATGGCGTGCCTTTGCCTCTCGGTTTCAGGCTTGGCTTTTTTATCTTCCCCACCCGGGCAGAAGCTTCCAAGGTCCACAATAAAAGCTTATACTTAAAGAGCAACCTCAATGGCCTTCTCCATCCCAAATATCAGAGCTTGAAATGCTGAGCAGTTTGTATTTGGCAGCAAGCTCAGATATGACAAATTGTTCAGCTACATATTTTGACGTTATATACGCACCTTGTAATAGTTTTCTGGTTTAAATATTTGTTGGATTCTTGCTACTTTAAAAAATGTTGCTAGCTCAGAGTTTGCTGGAAAAAATTCTGTTTGGTTTCCTTAACTTGGCTTTCTTGCTTGTTTCTGTAACTGTGCTTGGAATGCATTTTTTTGCTGTTAGCCTGCTAACTTCACAGCATTCCCCAGTGTAATGACACGTCATGTGTACGGAATTACCGTGTAGGCTGAAAATGCCCTGGTCCAGTTTGGGCATATCGAACACAGCAAAAGGTCATCAGAACATAGATGACACCTAGGTACAAGCCTGTCTGTCTAGGGTTATTCGACAAAATTTACTGAGCACTTATTATGCAAAGAAAACTCTGCCAAGAATGAGGGAGCTGGGTTTGGAAGTCCTGTCCCTCGACTGTCAACCCTAACCCTGAGTAGTGAGGCTGTATTTGAGCCTAGGATGTTTGTTAACGTGCGCGATTGATCAGGCAGCCAAATGACCAGATTCTCAGGGCTAATCAGTTAGCCCTGCTGTCCCAGTGAAATAACCAGTTTAGCCCCTTTTACTCTCAAAAGTGGTCAGTTCTGTGGTCACCTTAGTTCTAGATCACCATTGATAGTGTTCTTCTCTGGAAATTATTTTATCTGCTTCTGCAGCTCCTTGATCGCACAATGGCTCCCGTGGGGCCCTTTCTTGCTGTCCATTATCAATAACATGAAAGAGAGGCAGAGGCATTGGAATTTTGAAGGTTCATGGCACTCAGTCGTGGGTGCTCTCCAGAAGAACAATTACTTTCAAGTACCCCAAAGCCATAGGTCCTACCAGACATATTTATGTTTGAAAGCCTGGCTTGGAAGCCATCTCTACCTCCTTTCTTTGTTTTCTGCTCAGGTTCCCCCCAGCGAGTCAATGGCAAAGTGAAAGGAAGGATCTTTGTGGGGACCAGCCAGGTCCCCATTGCCTTTGAGAACACTGACCTCCACTCTTACGTGGTCATGAACCACGGACGCTCCTACACGGCCATCAGCACCATTCCCGAGACCCTCGGGTACTCTCTGCTTCCTCTAGCCCCGATTGGAGGCATCATCGGATGGATGTTTGCGGTGGAGCAGGACGGATTCAGGAATGGGTTCAGCATCACTGGTAACTTATATCTGACATTGAAATTAATGGGCCACACGTTGGTGCCTGGGGGCAGGCCTGGGAATGGATGGAAAGGGAATTGTCTGCAGTCAACTTACTGATAAGCATTCGGTGGCTCCTTTTTGTCTATAGACAGCAGCCTGTGGTTCTGTCCTGGAAATAAGATGATGAGGTGAAATTAACATATAAGATTTTCAATAATGTATATTAACTGAGACTGCCTAGAGTCGTGTTGTGATCAAGGAGCAATTTCACGGTAGAGATCAGAAGTCTCTGCAGAACAAGCTCATATATCCATACAACCAAAAGCCTGCCTCCAAATTCCAAACCAATCTGAAGTTGATCCTTGACATTTCCTACGTACCTGCTGAGAGAAAAAGAACCTGTCATTTCCAGCTGGTAAATTAAGCCCGATAAAAATAATCCTCACGAGTCTTAGGAAACCTGAATGTCCCTGGAGTTTCTTAGAGAGTGTGGAAGATTCAGTCTTTAGCGGATGAGTGGGCAGATCATTTGGGGGACGTTTCCTTGGTGTAGTGGTGGCCTCTCCCTTGCTCGACCAAGGCCAGCCACCTGTGCAAGCTGGAGGCCTGTTCCTGGGAACAGCTGGGGTGGAGGAGTCTGTGTCCTTCATTGCTGGTCACTTCCAGAACCTGGAACCCGTTGTGCCAGGACACAGGTACAAAGCCACCACCTCCGACTAGACTACCTAGACCTGCCTTCTCCCTGACCAGGTTGGCCTGAACCAACGTGAAGCCCCAGGCAAGGCTCTGTATGTGGAAACACTGCTGGGAGCAGCATCTCCACCTAGGCTTTGCACTGGGAAACCTTCTAGAAGTTACAGCTTATAAATACACAACTTCCTGAAGTGTGGCCATTTTAAGAAAGGAGAGGGTAGATAGATAGATAGATAAGAAAAGGCGTGAACCTAGTCATAAGATTTGCTAATTTTGGCCTAATGTTTTTTTCCCTCTATTCTGCTGGCATATATATTCTGAGAATTATAAGAATATTCATGCTCTCATGCAAACAAGATGCCCTTTTTTTTGCAAACATAGTTGAGCTGCAGTCAGACTCACACACGCCATTCCTTCCCTGCACAGCTTTCCACATGGGTGTTGCTTTGTATGTGGGTTCATTTACAATGGTGATACTTTGTAATATACGTTGACTTTGGCTGGGCTGAGGGAGAGGGAGTTTTCACAAATTCCCCGCAACAGGAAATCTTTGTTACTACAATGATCCTTCTGAATTTCCCCCGGACCTGAGTTATCAGTTGGATATCTGCCTGGGACTTAGGTCACTGTAAAGAGGGGATTGTCAGACTTTTTCTGCAAAGACCCAGACAGTAAATATTTTAAGCTTCGCCTAAATATTTTAGGCCGTATGGTCTCTGTTGCGGCTACTCAACTCTGTCATTGTGGAGTGAAAAGCAAACATAGGCAATGTGTAAATGAACGAGCATGACTGTGCTCTAATAAAACTGTATTAATGGGCACTGATTTCAATTTCAGACAATTTTTACATTTTTACATGAAATATTATTCTTTCGATTTTTAAAAACCATTTAAAAGTGTAAAGACCTTTCTTGGCTCAAGGGCTGTACAAAAACAGGCATCCAGCCAGATTTAGCCTGAGGGGCCTTCCTGAGCCAACACCATAGCCTCGTGACCCTAAGGCGGTTTCTGGTACCGGTGATGGTTTGCCTTGAGCAACTCGCCCGTCGGGACCAGGGCTTAGCTATTTCAATAATTATCACCATAACTGGCATCATGGTGCCCTTGACAATTTGCAGAACACTTTTTAAACATACTTTATCTCATCTGATTTCCACAAGATAGATTGGATCCCTTTTTTATCATCAGGAAATGGAGGCTTACAGGGGTTAAGCAACTTATTCAAGGTCACCCAGCCAGAACCTGGCACAGTGGGAGCCAAACCCCGGTCCCTGCTATTTCCAGCACAACCCTTGAGCCAACCCGTCCATCTCAGATGCTGGTTTGTGGCTGGGGAGCAGCTTCTCTCCTCTGTGCATGGCTCAGTTGGGCCACGCGGTAGTCGGGGCTCTGTCCTCAGTGTCCCCAGCCCCACGTTCTATTAGCCCAACTAAAGCACCTGCAGAGGACGCTGGCGCAGCCCCGCTCTGCATAGCTGTGCACTGTGAGCCAACGGCGGCAGAAGGGTACGCCTGCCAGACCGCAAAGTGACAGGCCGATCTTGCCTTCCAGGGGGCGAGTTCACCCGCCAGGCCGAGGTGACCTTTGTGGGGCACCCGGGCAAGCTGGTCATGAAGCAGCGGTTCAGCGGCATCGACGAGCACGGGCACCTGACCATCGCCACGGAGCTGGAGGGCCGTGTGCCGCAGATCCCGTTCGGCGCGTCCGTGCACATCGAGCCCTACACGGAGCTGTACCACTACTCCAGCTCGGGTGAGCCCGGGGCTCTGCAGCGGGAAACAAACAGCGTCCGGCCTCACCTGGTGACAGTCACTGTCCCCTCAGTGTGGGCTCGGGACACGCTTGTAGAGAATTTAGTGCAAAAAAGAAAATAAGCATAACTTAGAATCGTAAAATCTGAACATAATTATTATTAAATTAAATTATTTTTCCTTTCAGCCTTTTCCCCAGCATCTATATCTATATAAAATATCCCAACATATAATTTCAAGATAAAATAGTATAATTTTATTATACTATACATTTTATTATACTATACCATATATTATTTAGATGTATAGTATAATTTTATTATGCTATACATTTAAAAACGTTTGTTCTCCATTTGGTAGGTGGTTTTAAATAATTTCATACTTACAGAAAAGTGGAAAATAACACAAAGAATTTCCACATACCGTTCACCCAGCTTCACCAATCGCTAACATTTTGCCACATTTATGTTACCATTCTCCTGCTTTCTCATTTTATACATATGCATATATGTATAATTTTTTTCCTGACCATTTGAGAGTAAGTTGTATGCATCATAATAGTTTATCACCTAAACACCTCATGTGTTTTTCCTAAGAACAAGGGCGTTCTGCCATGGCCACGGTGCAATTATCAAAATCAGGAAAGTTAACATGGATACTATAATATTATATAAACAGTTTTTATTTAAATAAAATTGCAGTCCTACCACACTGTTATATCTTCAGGTTTTCTGTTAATATCAAATCACAAATATTTAATAGTTTCATTACACAGTCCTTGAATACACTTTTTAAAGGAATCTGTATGATTCTCTTGGATGACTGTTAGCTTCAACCCTCCTCCTATTTTCTAAGCCAAGGTTGTTTGCAGTTTTCCCCTCTCATAATGAGTTGAAATGTCTATCTTTATCATAAATCTTGGCCAAATTTCTAATTCTTCTCTAAGACTCTATTGCTGGAAATAGAAATTCTGAGTCAAATGATAGGAACTTTTGAAAGGCTCCTGTGAAATTGCTGTCCAGAAAGGCTGTAGCAATTACTAGGGCTTTGTGGCCTCCTTGAGTCTCCTTCTCGGGGGCTCAGCGTCAGCGAGGAGGAGGTGAGGGGCCCGCAGGCTGCAGTGTGCTTGCGGCCAGATGGCCCTCCTGGCAGGCCAGCACGTGGGAGCTGGACAGGAGACAGCTTATACTGATCTTTTATTTATCCTTTGGCTTCTATGCTTCTATTATGGAGCGAACTTCTGCAGAGCACAAAAATATAAAGAGTCTTTTATACTTTTTATTTTAATGGGAAGTTGAGGGTTTTGTCGCAAGGGAGAACAGTAGGCTCTCTTCTGAGTGGGGAAAACTGTCTCTCCTCTCCTCTGTTGAGGTTTACTTCACTGTGCTTTGGTAATTTTTCCAAAATTGGCTACCGAAACCCATTTAATGTCTTATTTTTCAGTATCATAGAACTGTTTAATCTAGAGTGGTACGTAGCAACCAATATTTACTGAATCCGAATTGAGAAAAACTATATAAAGCAGTCAGTACATTGCTAGTCATTTAATGCTCAGTAAATGGTAGTTTACCTTAGTAATCATATTAGTCTGCTTGATTCCAGAAATTTTACAAACATTACCTGCTGTAATCCTCACCTCGACCCATTTTGTAAAACAAACTGAGGCTAAAGATGTGAGTAACCGGCCCGCGGTCACAGCGTGCAGGTGGCGGGAGGTGTGAATTCAGGCGAACCTCCTTCCAAATGTCTGCTCTTCCCACCAGACCTAATCGCTAGTTCTGGAAGTCTCAGGAACTTGTAGAGAACCACTTGATGAAAAAAATAACAAATATTAATAATGCGGATAATACCAGTCATCGTGTCGGAAATCTAGGTAGTAGAATGAGTCCCAACACAAATAAATTGTCTAATGTAAGCTGTTCCATCTGATCGGTGATCTGGTAGCATCATGGACGGGGAATGCCACTGGTGGTTTGAAAGCCCTTGCTTCAGCTTCCTGTGTCCGTAAAGATCTCCCCTTTGTCTCCCTGTCCGTCCCTGCCTTTCCTCCCGCACCCCAGTGATCACATCGTCCTCCACCCGGGAGTACACGGTGACCGAGCCCGGGCGAGACGGGGCTGCCCCCTCACACACCTACACTTACCAGTGGCGCCAGACCATCACCTTCCAAGAGTGCGTCCACGACGACTCCCGGCCGGCCCTGCCCAGCACCCAGCAGCTCTCGGTGGACAGCGTGTTTGTCCTGTACAACCAGGAGGAGAGGATCTTGCGCTATGCTCTGAGCAACTCCATTGGGCCTGTGAGGGGTAAGGCGGGCGCAGCTCTCGTTGGGCATCGTACGTCTGCCTGCGCGTGCTTCTGCGCTCATCATTGAAAAACCCTGCTCTTTGATATATTGTTTTTCGTCTCTTACTCTCAGAGTCTATGGGAGAAGAAAATTATGCTGAGATATTTTGTGACAGAAAAAAAAAGTCTTGTCATCTGTGATTTTTGGAAGACCTACCTGTTTCTGTTCTTTTAGCCGAAGGCCTGTCCATGATCCTACTGGGGAAGAGGGCAGGATGCTAACCTGGTGGACCTTGCAGAGTGCACCGTCCTAAGGCTACTGCTGGCTTTTGCAGGCTTTTTAAACACTCTACTGCTCAGCCTTGAAAGGAATTGCGTGCTTAGAGCCTGCGGGAATGAAATAAAATCAGGCACGGAGCCTAAAGCAGACTCTTACCCTGTGACTGGTACTCATGGCTGGGGCTGGGATCTGGTCTGTGCAGGCTTCCGGCTGCGTGGAAGGAGCTGATGTTTAGGGAGCTTTCGTGACATCTCAGTGTCAGACTTCACGTTGTCCAAAGCTTGAAGCCCCAGGGTGCTGTATAATTGGGGTCTTTCCCTTTTTTCATTTGTTTTTGGTTCTTCCTCCATACCTAAGTCACTTCTCCAGCTGCTCAACTTGTCCTTAATATAACTCTGAGGCAGAAGGAAGGTAGGTGTTGTGCCACCTTTGACAGCTGTTGCTGTAGGTATCAGGGGTCAGTACATTTTTCCTTGAAGGACCAAAGAGTAAATAATTTAGGCTTTGCTGCCATACCATCTCTATCACAACACGTCAGTTTTGTCATGCTAGCACAACAGCAGCTATAGACCACATGTAGGTGAATGGATATGGCTGGTTGCCAATAAAACTTTATTTACAAAAACAGGGAGAGGGCCAGAGGGGCATAGTTTGCAGGTCCTGCCCCAGGGCGACATGGGACTGGCTGGTTTCTCTTTCCTCTCTGCTCTCCTGTGATCACCTTCTTGGTCAGCAGATGTGGTTTACTTGCTGTGGAAGGAGGGGACCTACAAGACTTCCTGAAGACTCACGTGGTCCCCATGTCTCTGCCTTCACAGACGGCTCTCCCGATGCCCTTCAGAACCCCTGCTACATCGGCAATCATGGGTGTGACACCAACGCGGCCTGTCGCCCCGGTCCTGGGACACAGTTCACCTGCGAGTGCTCCATCGGCTTCCGAGGAGACGGGCGGGCCTGCTACGGTACAGCCTTCCATTCTGACTTTTGGGGGCTGTGGAAATCAGGCTAGGAGGATGCATCCAGCTTCTGTAAACCAGAGGGCTGGGTGCAGCGAGGAATCATGGGTGAGGTAAATACCAGTGGACGTGCCCTGCCTGCCTTGTTTACGACATGCACTCACTGTTCCCCTGGCTGAAGGGAGTTAGTTCAGCCCCTCTCCTTCATCTGACCTAGTCTGCCGACTCTGAGCAGCAGAGGAGAATTCCTAAGGCCTCGCTCCACTCCATCTTCAGAGTGCACAAGTCTAAACGGAATCAAAAGTCAGAGCTGTTTATGATTACACTAGTAACATACCTATAGCTGTGATTTACCCGGGCACTGTTTGCCTTAAGTGCTGCACAAATATTGTCTCATTTAATTCTCCAACAGCTCTAATGAGATGGATTCTTTAGTTCTCGTTTTTAAAAAATTATATTTGATTGTGGTAAAATGCACATAATATAAAATTTACCATTTTAACCATTTTTAAGTGTACAGTTCATTGGCAACAAATACATTCACGTTGTTATGCAATCATCACCACTATCCACCTTCAGAACTCTTTTCATCTTGCAAAACAAAGTCTGTACCCATTAAACAGCTCTCCATTTCCCCCTCCCTCAGCCCCTGGCCACCACTATTCTACTTTCTATCTCTACGAATTTGACTATTCCACGAACTGTGTGTAAATGGAGTCATACAGTATTTGTCCTTTTTGTGGCTGGCTTATTCACTTAGCATAAAGTCCTCAAGGCTCACCCATGTTGTAGTAAGTGTCAGAATTTTCTTTCCTTTTTAAGGTTGAATAATATTTTATTGTATGCACATTACACATTCTGTTTATCCATTCATTTTTGGACACATAGGTTGTTTCCACCTTTTGCCTATTGCAAATAATGCTTCTATAAACATGGATGTACAAATATCTGTTAAAATCTTTGCTTTTAATTTTTTTTGGGTATATACCCAAAAGTGGGATTGATTGCTGGATCTTCTGGTAATTTGAAGAACCACCATACTATTTTCTACAGTGGCTGCACCACTGTAGGTGGGAATTTTACATTCCCACCTACAGTGCACAGTGGTTCCAATTTCTCCATATCCTTGATAACACTTTTTGTTTTCAGGTTTTTTTATAGTGGCCATCCTAATGGGGGTGAGGTTCATTCCTCTTTTTGTAGATGAGAAAACAGGCTCATTAGAGTGACGTGTGACAACGGTATTTGATCTCTGACTCCAGCGTTTGTATTACTTTGTCTTCTTGTTGCAGTTATTTTGTTATTTATAATTTAACTTCAAAGTTAAATTTGAAGTAGACAGCCTGATATTTATTTATAGGTTCGTTACCAAATTTTAATACTACCAAGGGACAGTTAGTCCACTACAGGGTCAAGAATATCAGGCACTTCAACCAGTGCTCCCTAAATCCGCAGTTAGTGAGAGGACTCACTACTGAGCATACGGAATGCTAGAAGTCCGCTTCCCTGGTGGAATGAGCAGTGTAGTCACACAGCGTTGTCCAGAAAGATGGCAGCTCCCACCACCCTTGCTGAGCGGGCCATAAGAATCCGGCAAGCCCAGCGGCCTCAGAATTTGGGAGTAATGCTTAGGTCTGGCATCCAGCACACCCGGTGAATGGCGGATTTGGTGTGCTGATTTAATGCTCAGGGTAGCAGATCCTGCTGTCAGGGTGCTGTGGTGTTTGCTTGAAAGGGAAACTTTCTTGCAAGGTGCTCACTGGGATGCCTGAAACACTGGAGAGCAGGGACGTGTGCTTATAGAAACAGGTTGCGTGGTGGTTTGGCCAGCTTGCTGATAACTTTGTATATGTGGTCGAATTCAGCCTGAGACTCAGCTTCCTGGTAACATCCCACTGGGGAGGGGACATAGCGCCTACTCACCTGTAATTGTGCGTTTCCTAGTATTTCCCGAAAGAGCCCGACAGCCTTGGGTGGCTGAATCAGCTCAGGCCAGCTGGAAGCAACATGAGGCTGCGCGTGTAGGCGCAGACCCCTCCCAGGCTATGCAGACGGACCCCACTCGGGGCTGCGCTCCTTCACGTGCCACACCTCCTTGGTGTTGATGCAGCCCCAATTCAGCGCCACAAGCCACCTGAATAGTAATAAAGTGTTGAGATAGCCCAACCTGCTGCTGCTGAACCGCGACCTCCTGGCCGCTCCTGCTCCAGGTGACCCATCTTGTCACTGTGGGAATGCTTCACTTCAGAAGGCACGACCAGCCACGCGTTATGTGATCTGTGCTGTCCTAGCAAATCCTCTGGTCCAGGAAGACAGGTGGTCTCCACAGACTCGCTTTTGTGCTGTGGTTGGCCGTTGTGCCGGCGTATTGCCTCTGCGGAATGTGATGTGTTCCCAGTCAGGCCACTTATTGTTCTGGGTCACTAGGACATGCCTGGAAGTGATAATTCAGTGAGACATGAGGCTTTTAGCAGGAAATTGCATTAAGCAGATCGCTTCTGCAATCTGTTATTTTGACCAGGGAAGTGCCACGGAGGAGGATGAGGATGAGGCTTTGTGATTCAGTGTGCGGAGCGTTGACATGATGATACATGACACCCGCGACAAGGCTGGTTTCTGGTTAGATGTCGCACAGCAAACCTCCGGGTTAATGTGGGGAAGATTTCCAGTGGAAGCACAGAGCTCTGTGGTTCACTCTGGGGCGCGGAGCGATAATTTTGGCTAATCACTCATGAGGGATGGTTGAGTACGTAGAAGGCATTTAACAAATCCATACTGAGACTCTGCTCAAGAGCCTGACCCTTATAAAAGGGAAAAATTGGAGAAACTTAGAGTCATTGAAAATATGTGAAAAGAAGCAACTCTGAAAAAAGTCCAAAAGGAAGCAGTAATTACAATAATCGAGGATTTTCATATTGAGTTAGAAAGTGATTATGTGAAAGGAAATCTCTTTCCAGAGAAGAGATTGAGTAAATGTTGAATAATAAAATAATCATCTTCAAGCGGATATTGTGGTGTGTTAGGAGAGAGTTATTATTATTGAATAGTTCATGGTTTCCACTAAAGAAAGGGTTAAGGTCCTGGCCTCAATTTACAGAAAAAAGGATTTAATTTACACATCGGGAAGAATTTCCAAACTGCAAGGACTGTGGAATATTAGCTGGGAAGTTGCTAGGGTCTTGTCTCTAGAGAAAGTATTGTGCAGCCTGGCTTGTGTGCACAGACCCGCGTGGAGGTGGAGGTGGTACCAGGGGACCGTCCCCTCCCACATCGCACCAGCCCCGAGATCCTGTCGGTCACTGGTTCTCCAGGTAGGGCATGGGAGGAGAGCCTGATCACATGGGAGCTTTTTCAAAACACACAGATGCCCTTGCATAAATAAATGTTCTCGGGGAGGAACAGAGCTTGGAAAAGTTCCCCTGGTGATTTTGCTCTGTCTTCTTGATGGAAAACTGCTGCTCTGTGCTCTTGTGCTTTGGCAGTAGAGTCAAAGTCACTGAGTCCTGCAGTTTGTACAATGTGTCCAGCGGGGAGTGTCCTCTGAGAGTTGTGATACAGAGAGAGCAGACGCAGGAAGGATCTTTTTCCTTCCATGTTGTTGGAGCAGCAGCTGGTAGATGGAGCTGTGACATCCGCACTTGCTGAATCCCTCCCCCAACCCCCACCATCCATGCCCACTCCCACCAGCTCCAGCTTGTGCAAGAGCCTGCTTTGGGAGGGGCTTTGTTCTGGAAGCTTCCAGCTGTGCCTGCTGCAATCCTGTTGTCTGAGACCTCATGTCTTAAACACTTCACAGAAACACGCAGTCCAGTACAGTCTCAAAAAGTTAAATACCGTTTGGCTTAGGTTTTGCCTGGGTGAAGGACAGACTACGGGGCTCATGTGGCAAGAACGTTTGTCTTGCACAGTGCTGCCCAATAAGCCAGACCGGCTTTGTCCACCACGCGTGAAAGACCCGCGTTAAAACAATGGGGAGGAGATGTGTGAGGGGGAAGGGAGCCGTGTGGTCTCAGCCATTATGAAACCGTCTCCACACACATCTCAGAGTTGTAGAAATGCCAGTGTACACTCTGGATGTGAGTTTGGCGTGGGAAGGACCTCGTGTAACTGTTCATTTCAACCCACCGGTGGACAAGTAACCAGAGTGATGACGGGTTAGCTCAATTTCTTGTCGGGGCCAACCAGCCTTAACACTAGTGGTAGCCACAGATTGACCCCAGAGCAAGTGGCCTTCTGAAGGACATATTCCCAGAATCAGCCAAATCTATCACCATGGTTGGGGGTGTCACGTGAATCCCCAATAATTACAATAACTGCTGCGTGTCTTGAGCGTGCTAGATGCTTCTTTGGCCCGTTTCCTGTAATTCTCAGAAGAACCCTCAGGATGAGTATTATTATGTTTATTTACCAAGAAGAAAACTGAGGCTGGGTAGGTAGATAACTTGTAAGGACATAGGAGTAGAACCTGGCCGTGTCCAACCCCAGAGCGTGTGCTTTTTGCTCTACTTGCCCCATGATGGTGGCTGTAGTATTATCATGTGAAAGGACGTCACCCTACTAGTTCATTTACAGTCTTGTGAGTTAATGGCTTTCCTTTTAGTCCACTAAGCTTGAGATAATGTCCAAAAATCCACAATTAGGCTTTAATGAGTTCAGCTTTTTGTTATAACTGTAATTGGAGAAAGGTAATATTTTTGAATGGTAACATATTTAAATGTGTTCTCCAGTTTAGGGACCCTTTTCAGAGTCCAGACACTTGTCTCTGTGTCCTTCTGGTATGCATTTGCCAATCCAATGTGAGTGACTCGTGTGCAGGGGCCCTGGACTCAGCAACTAACTCCCGGAGAGGTGGGGGCAGCCCATTCACCTAGGAGAAAGGCCTGGGGCTTACTCTCTAAAGTTATGCACAGAAAAAAAATTGTATGTAACACTGCTTTTAGAATGTAGAAAAATCTGTTTGAAAATTGATCCATTCTTAGGTGAAAATGCTTACTATTTCATTGTATTCAGTGAAGGGGTTTTTAAACGTCTGCATTTTTAAAAACTTGGCTGCAGATATCGACGAATGCTCAGAACAGCCCTCGGTGTGTGGGAGCCACGCAATCTGCAATAATCACCCAGGCACCTTCCGCTGTGAGTGCGTGGAGGGCTACCGGTTTTCGGACGAAGGAACGTGCGTAGGTAAGTTCTCCAGGTAACAACTTTTCAATATGGTGCATGTTAGCTCCGGGATAAAGGATATAGTCCCAGGTCGTGATGCCGGCCAAGGGGGAAGGTGCCAGGTTCTGGCTTTGGGAAGGGCAGTTTACAAAGATGAATCACACTTGGCCTCTGCCCTCTGACTCCCTGGAGAGTCACAAGCACTAATTGTCTACACTAGTCACTGTCACCTCCCCTGTTGCAAGCTTTTGCATTGCATTTGCTTCCTTTCATTGTCGTTATACTTTGAGTAGCTATTAAAGATATTAGACTTGTTTCTCCTAGTAATTAGTAGTCTTGCGATTCACATTGAGCAACTACCTTATAGACACTTTTATGTCATCTCCCGTCTTAGATTGAATTCCACCTGAGTTACATCTAAAATTCCATTCGGGGCCATTCCGTTTGTGGATTCTAATTTCACGAACCACAAGTAACAGCGTACGTTTCTAGCTTGATTGAAGGTAGTATGTTGCTGCTGTGAATTAGGCTAATTATGCCCTTAGTCAGTGATGATTTTGGTGGTGATGCACCAACCACAAGCAGCCAGGTTGTTTAAATTTTCCTGCTGCTGCACTTTGACCTGTTGGTTTTGAGAATTTTAAGCTCAAGATTCTTGAACAACCAAGGGCAGCATGTTTCCGGGTCGGGAGGGCAACGTGTCTTGCCAATTTAAAACAGATTCCTCTCGTACTGCATCAGCGAACCGTCTCCTTGCCCCTTCCTCGCTGTTCACTAATGCCTAGAATGTTTTCTCTTTGCTCTGCCTCAAAGCTTGGGTGAGGCCGCTGAGGTCCCAGGGTGAAGTGGTGTCCTGAGGGTGGGAGGGAACAGGCCGTTCTCATATTTTGAGTGTGACCCAAACAGCTGTGAGCTCAGGGAGGCCAGTTCCCTTTGCACAGAGTTGAGATTTCAGCTCTGCTAAAGTTATTTTTTTTTCTCTCTCAATAGAGAACATCAATTTCTTTGTGTTCGGCCTGACTTCTTTCTTTGCTTTTCAGGTTAAGGAGATTTTACTTTTAACGGCCACACCATTCAAATTACATTTTGGCTCCAGCTTGAGTAGTGGGTACTTTATCCCTTGGATGGTGGTGTGCATAGTCACTGAGATCCGTTCTGGACACGTGTGTGTGAGGCATGGTGACCTAGGTATCTGGATCCAACCATTCCTGATGTCCACGCTCACTGGAGGGGCAGGATGGGGTGCAAGACAGGGGCTGTGCTAATGTCTGCTCCCACACATTTGTTTTTGAGGAAGATTCCATTTATGGATGACTCGTAGCAACTGAAAATCTGGCAATCCTTTGGTCTTTGGTCCATAAGATTTCGTTTGATGGCACCTATCCCATATGAATTAGTTGACATTCTTGACTTCGGGAGTTGAAGCTGCTAAGTGCACCAGCCGGGCCTCCATCCTCTAATACTTTGCTAATTTCTCATTCGACACAGACCT
>CAUYSK010051182.1:0-27161 GCA_963575035.1 Avahi laniger | reverse complement strand
GAACAAATGATCCTGTATAAGAACGACACCTGCACCCGAATGTTTATAGCAGCACAATTCGCAGTTGCAAAGATGTGGAAGCAACCCAAGTGCCCATCAATACATGAGTGGATTAATAAAATGTGGTATATGTATACCATGAAGTACTATTCAGCTTTAAGAAACAATGGTGATATAGCACCTGTTGTATACTTCTGAATAGAGTTGGAACATATTCTGTTAAGTGAAGTATCCCAAGAATGGAAAAACAAGCACCACATGTACTCACCATCAAATTGGTATTAACTGATCAACACATAAGTGTACATATAAGAATAACATCTATTGGATGTCGGGCAGGGGAGAGGGGAGAGGAGGGTACGGGTATTTGCATACACAAAGAGTACGATGTGCACCATCCAAGGGATGGGCACACTTGAAACTCGGACTTGGAGGGGAGTGGGGAGGCAAGGGCAACATGCATAACCTAAACATCTGTACCCCCATAATATGCTGATATAAAAAAAAAAAGAAAAAAAAATAAGTAAAAAAAAAAAAGAACACACAGTCTTTACCACTCTGCATAGTCTAGGAAGAATTTACGACAGATGATAAATAAATAAATAATACACCCTTCAGTAGTTTTTGGCTCACCATCCAGAGAGTCTGCTGTTTGATATATTTAATAAAACAGTGAAGCTTGGTATTGCCTCTCTACTGAGCAGAAATATCCCAAGAAGACACAGAGAGAAAATAGAGAATATGATTCTAGTAGAGGAATTGAAACAAATGTGAAGATGGAGTAATATCAAAGTAAAAAAAAAAATTGGACTAGTTTTACATACTGAACATTTTCAATAACTAGGTATTTATTATATGTTGACATCAATTTGGAAGATCACGAATTCATTAATTTATAATATAACCAAGAGTTTTTTAGATCTTAAAATATGCTTGGATACAGCATACTGTCATGCTTAAAAACAGACTTATACAATAATTGTGGCTATAGCAACTGTTTCCATAGTCTGGGCATGACGAACAAGGGTACAGGAAAGGGAGAGGAGCTGGAGCGGTAGAAGGAGATTCAGTAGATTGTGTCTGTGACATACTGGATGGTCAGTAAAATGGAAGCTAGAATGGGACTATGTGGGCTTCACTCGACACTTTATGTCACTTGTCTATAACAGTACCTTCATACGACTGTATGCCTGCCCACAGAATGCACAGGCACACCTCGTTCCATTGCACTTCACTCTCGTACTTTGCAGATACTGGATTTTTTACAAACTGCAGGTTTGTGGCACCTACGTGTGAAGCAATTGTATTGGTGCCATTTTTCCAACAGCATATGCTCACTGTGTGTCTCTGTGCCATAGTTTGCTAATTCTTATAATATTTCAAATTTTTTCATTATTATTATATCTATTACGGTGATTTGTGGTCAGTAACCTTTGATGTTACTGTTGAAATTATGTTGAGGTGCCACGAACTGCACCCATATAAGACTGTGAACTTAACTGATGAGTCTTGTGTGTGTTCTGACTGCTCCCTTGTCTCTCGGCGTCTCTTCAGGCCCCCCTGTTCCCTGAGACACAACAACATCGGAATGAGGTCAATTCATAACCCTACCACGGTCTCTAAGCGTTCAAGTGAAAGGAAGAGTCGCATATCTCTCACTTTGAGTCAAAAGCTAGAAATGGTCAAGCTCGGTCAGGAAGGCATATTGAAAGCTGACATAGGCCCAAAGCTAGGGCTCTTGTCCCAGCTACTCAGGAGGCTGAGGCAGGAGGATCGCTTGAGCCCAGGAGTTTGAGGTTGCTGTGAGCTAGGCTGATGCCATGACACTCTAGCCCAGGTGACAGAGGAGGACTCTGTCTTTAAAAAAAAAAAAAAGAAAGAATAGATGTAAAGAGAGCAGCACTAACAGGGCATCAGGCACACTTAACAGTTGTCGAGTTTCCAGACAAAAAGATTTCCTTAGTTATCCATTAGATTTCCTTTTTTTCTGAAATAAAATGAGTAACTTACTTGTCCATACCACCAAATGTCACAAACACAGGTATACATTTACATGCTGATGATTTTTAAAGAATTAGTGATGGATAAGATTTTACGAAGTTGAGAATAGCAGAAAAATATTTTAAGGCTTTGAAATGCTGTATCAAAAATGAGGCCAAATTACGACTCATTTTTTAGGAAGATTGTCCCTGGGAATGTTTATACAGGGGCTGCATGATTCTTGAGTTGGGTAAGATAATGATTTTTCCAGTTCAGAAATTTCTAGTGCTTGCGGCTCTGAATCTTGTTCATGCGTTCAATAATCTTTTATTGGGCTCGGAGTCTGCGCCAGCACGCTGTCAGGGACCGCGCGCAAGGTTGAATGAGAGCAGCGCAGTGGGATCAGGAGCCCCAGAACATCTTACTGTGGTTCCTTTTTACAGCTTGGCTTTGTTCTAGCAGGCAGAACTGTGAAGCTGGTGGTGTTTCTCTTTGTTCTGTCACCCTGGGCTTTGGTTTCAGACAGACTGGGCCCCAGTTCCAGCTCTGCCAGTTACTCTGTACACCTCTTTCCTCAACTGGAGGTAATAATGCTGTCTACTTCACAGGGCTGTAGTGAGAAAAGGCTCAGCACAGGCTTCCCCCTGAACGCTTGCTCGATGAGCATTTCTCACTGTCCTCATGAGTGCCCCATGCATCCCTCACCAGTCGGCAGAAAACACTGCATACCTGGAATTCTCCTCCTTCCGTGCCCTACCTCTTGTAGGTCAGGTATTCATCCAAATCTACATGAATGTGTTAATAAGTGCTAACTTCATGTATTTGTCCTAAGTGTAATGCATTTAAAAGGAGCTTCCTTGAGTGAATACTTTTTGTTTTTCCCCATTGAGACTGGTTATATTGAATAAATATTTAAAAATTTCTTTTCATTCAGCATTATGAGGAGTGAAGGGAAGAGAGGGTGGTGCAAGGAGAATAAAAAAAGAGAAAGATGGGGCCGGGTGCGGTGGCTCACACCGCAGTCCCAGCACTTTGGGAGGCCAACGCGGGAGGATCGCTTGAGCCCAGGAGTTTGAGGCTGCAATAAGCTATGATTGTGTTACTGCACTCCAGCCTGGGTGACAGAGTGAGACCTTGTCTCTAAAAAAAATTAACAAGAGAGAGAGAAAGATGAGAAAAGATTAGAAAAGGGGAAGGACAAACGGAGAAGGAAAGGCAGGCAGAGGAAAAGGGGAATGTAGGTAAACAGAAATTGCTACAGAAAGATACGTTACAGAGCTTGAAGTGAGGGCAAGGTAGAAACGGGTGTGGGGTGGGGGGAGAGCAGGAGAATGCTGGAGAAGGTGTAAGAATGAGAAAATCGTATTCTCGAACTTCACAGAGACTGAGAAACACCTAACACGCTGCCTGGCATATAGTCAGTGCTCGATATGTATTAATATTTGCTGAATGAGAGTGTATGAAAGAGAGTCGATAGCACAGTCTAAAGTGTTATCCAGGCATCCTAGTACCATCGTATTGTTCACTGGGCAGAGGATTTTACCTTAGCTATCTCTTCTAAAGACTTTTTTTTAAAAGGCTAATTTGCTTTTAAACCATGGTCCATAGCTCCACAATAGTTCTTTATTATTTAACTTTCAGAATTTCTACTCTGAATAGTGTCCCCACAGTAGCCAATCAAGGGAGAAATCATTATTTGCATTTTAGCTCCAGTGCTCACAGTGTTACAGTCAGTATCAGTACACTCGTGGGCAGGTAAATCTAACCGAGCTTTAGGTGATATCCAGCCTGTGAAAGATGTTCCCTGACCCGACCTTAACTCAAAGCAATGGTCAGACTGTCAGAGCATTAGGCACCAGGGTAGCAAGGGAGGGGATAGTTTTAGGCCGGTGGCATCAGTCCGTGACTGTTCTGGTCTTTGCCAGGTACCAGCAATGATGAGCTTCAGGCTCCATTGCCTGTGGGTTAGTGCACACTGACAACTCTGACCGATAGGTAGCAAGATCTTGAAATAGGCCTTAGGAGAAAAAGAACTTTTATCTGAGGAATGCAAGTCCTTTTAAATTATCAGGCCCAGAAAGATATTAAATGAGATAGCAATCATGTCCTTCTCTCCTCTTTGAGCTAGCTATGTATTTATCTCTTGAAACTGCTTGTTATTATCAGTAGCTATAAATTAACCTAAAAGTGCAGCACTGAACACTGTTGAACACACACCCTGTAGCTCAACGTTGTGTAGCCAATCACTAATCGATGTCATTTCTGTAAACCAATGAGAATTCCTGACAAACAACTTTGTATCAGCACACTCCCCGCCCCCACTTTCTTGCCTCATCTGCTTGTAACAAAGGCCACATGGAACTTGCAGCTAAGATTGCTTGGGCCTGAGTCTTCCAGGCAGCTGTTCTTACTCTGGCTCAAGTGAACTCTTGAACCTGCGGTCCTCGACCCCTAGGCCACAGCCCAGTGCTGGCCTGTTAGGAAATGGGCCGTGTGTCACCGGCTGAGCTCCGTACCACCTCCTCCCCACCCCCACCCCTCGGTCCATGGAAAAATTGTCTTCCGTGAAACTGGTCCCTGGTGCCAAAAAGGTTGGGGACCTCTGCTTTAAACCATATTTTGTGCTTCGGCCTCTTCCTTTTAGGTCGACAGGCCCTTGCTTCTAAACCTCAAGTCTGGTTGGCCCAAAGTAACATTTAGCCCTGAGACACCTCAGAGAGCTTCCGGCCAACCCCTATTCTACCTGGTTAGCTTGTATACCTGGCTTTGCATCTTGGTTTTTGATGTCCATTCCAACTCCCTGCTGAAACTGGAGTCCCTCCCTTCTTGGCTGAGACCTACCAGCTCTCACGGGTTCCTGCCATATGTCCTCTTCCCACCTCTTAATGACGAGTGCCACTCTAACCTAGAAGGACCACCGTCTTCTATTAATATAATCCTGGCACCCACCTGATCAGCCTCCTGTCAGAAGTGGCTCCACTTAATCCTGTCCTCATAGGGTTGGGCCACTTGAAAATTAAATCACCCACGTTAGATTTCACTTAGCCATGCTTGGATTTAATTATCTGTACCTCTGTCCTTTCGGGGGGTGGGGGCGGGGCTGATTCTTTTGTCCCAGCTTGCTCCCCACAGCACTGAAGATGGATTATTCTTTTCTCTCTGTTGCAAAAATCCCCTCTGTAGTATGCTCTATTCTATGAGTAATCCAAAGTTTAGCGGAAGGTATACTCCAATTCAGCTTCTCAGGGAAATGTCTCTGCTTCAGTCCCTTCTAACGACAAACCTTCCCCTTCCAACTAAAAGAACATTAACAATATTGTGATACTTTTGCTTACAATTTTTCCTGATGCAGACTGGGGGCTTGGGAAATGCCTCTTGGTGACTGAATGAACCAAAACATTTTTTATTTTTGTTTGAGGCACAGTCTCTCTCTGTTGCCCGAGCTGGAGTGCAGTGGTGTCATCAGTTCACTGTAACCTCAACCTCCTGGGCTCAACTGATCTCTTGCCTCAGCCTCCTAAGTAGCTGGGACTATAGGTGTGCGCCACCACGCTCAGCAAACTAAAACATCTTAACAGAGGTTCATCATAACAGAGTTTGGGAATGGTTGCTCTAGTACTTGTTAATGATTAGCTAATACTTCTGTGGGATGGTTAATTCTATTTTTAGCATGAGGTATGAATGAGGAAAAGGTGGTAGTTTTATCACTACCTAGACAATTTATTTATTTATATTATTATTATTTAGATTTAGAGTCTCATTTTGTTGCTCAGGCTGGCCGAAAGCAGTCCTCCCACCTCAGCCCAGAGTGAGTAGCTGGGACTACAAGTGTGCACCACCATGCCTAATAAAATTTTTTTTTTTGTAGAGATAGGGTCTTGCTTGTTGCCCAGGCGGGTCTCAAACTCCTGGCCCCGAGCAATCCTCCCACTGCAGCCTCCCAGGCAGTTGGAGCTACAGGTGGGAGCCGCCATGTCTGGCTGACAATTTATTTTTATGTAGAGAAAGTATTTGCTCTGCAGTCATACATGGTACCATACACTGAGGCTAGTCATTAAATCAGTCATGCCCTGTCACAGGGCAGGATGAGCAAAAGTGTACGGACAGTTCAGAGAAAATAATCCACTAATGATCAGTTGTTATATAGGATAACGTGTTATCATTATGAGAAACAAAATTTCAAAGAACAGGAAAACCTAATGTTACAGTAAAGAAAAATGTTTTTCTCTTCTAACATCATTCCTTGATATCATCCTCTAGTTTCTTTTTTGAGACAGGGTCTCACTCTGTCACCGGCGTTAGAGTACAGTGGTGTCATCATAGCTCACTGAAACCTCAAACTCCTGGGATCAAGCGATCCTCCTGCCTCAGCCTCCCAAAGTGCTAGGATTTTAGGCTCGAGCCACCGCACCACCAGGCCTGTTCTCTAGCCTTTTATCCTGACCCATGTCATGCTAGTATCTGAAGAAGTGGTTGGAATAAGGTCCCATGTTTTAATACTTACGACATCTTTTATATTGTTTCTTGTCCTCTGCATGGATTTTTCCTTACGTCTTATAATATCGGGGGCCTTTTTTTATTTGAGGAAAGCCCCTGTTAAGACCTCGGATTGAATTTTCTTGAATTTTCTCTTCCCTTATTCTCACGAAAGCCTGGAGTGTTCCAAATACCATCCTATTTGTGTGTTTGTGTCTTGGTGCTTTTGGTTATTATTATTGTTATATTTCTTATTGTAAGGAACATTGCTGACAGTGCCTTATTTCATTTGGCTTGTAAATGCTGATGCTGCTGTCCTCTGGGTCAGAGAGAGGTCACAGTCTGTTCTAAAATGTAATCGCTGGCTCCGCCATATGACTGTGTGTTTAATTAGTGCCCCGTACTAATGTGGAAGCACTGAATCTTACTGCTGAATGGGGCCTTGGAGAGCACATCTGTTCTGGTCCCTTTACCTTCTGGCAGGTGGGTTCCAAACCATCCAAGAGAGATGGCTGTTGGAATCAAATTGAAATGATCATTTTTAAGATCTTCGGAGATTTAATAATCTTCAGAGATTTCAATTCCACAATCTCTCTTTGTGTCTGAATTTGGGGTTTACCATCCCAGTGATGAAGAGTTTCTCTTTTTGTCTCCATGAAACAAATCCTGTTTTAATAAAACCGTTCTCTCTTGTTTGCTCTTCTCTAATAAGGAAAACAATTGACAAAACCTCTGCAAAAGAATGTCTTCCATGCCTCAAGGTTATAGTTAGGTTATTTTAGTTGATTTCTTTTGGTTAGACAATAGGACATAATCTAATTATTATTATTTTTGAAAAAATTTTTTAGAAAAGGGGTTTCACTCTATCACCGAGAGCAGTGCAGCATTATAGCTCACTGCAGCCTTGGACTGCTGGGCTCAAGCCATTCTCCTGCCTCAGCCTCCCTATAGGTACATGCCACTACACCCAGCTAATTTTTAAAAATTTTTTAGGAAAGAAGGTCTCACTATGTCGTCCAGCCTGGTCTCAACTCCTGGACTCAAGCAATCCTCCCATCCCAGTCTCTGGGATTACAGATGTGAGCCACCGTGCCTGGTCAGAGTCTAATTATTAATCAGGTAACTGGTATTAGTTTCTCTTACCTTGCTATGAAGTGAGCTAGGAAAGCATTTCGGCATATAAGCTTTAGAACGAATCCCTTCTGGGCTGGAATCCTGATACTACCTATCAGCTTTATAACCTTGGGAAAGTTATTTAACCTCTCCAGTCCACAGTTTTTATTTATGGAAATAATGATAGCTTCTACCCCATAGGATTTTAAAGAGGATTTGATGAATATAAAAACCTTGATTTGGTGCTTGGTCTAGAAGGTGCTCAATAAATGTCAGCTGTTGTTATTGTTGCTTGATGGCTATCGTGCGACATTTGACACTGCCATCACATCTTGTTTCCCCTGTCTTAATAACCTACCTAAAGTTTGTCTCTCACTAATAAATTTTTCAGACAAATCCTCTGTATTTCTTGGAGAAAAACATCTTTTGTTCCTTTGTGCTTTGGGAGTTTGCAGGGTTGTAATGTTAGAATGAGAGGATTCTAGAGACCACTTGCCAGTCACCCACAAGCTCCTGCAGAGGTGGTAGCATTATTATCTCCTCCAGTAAGAAAAACCTTAGTGGGCATCTCAACAGGGGACCTGTCTCCTTGAATTAGGGAGAAAAGTGCCTGCTCCTGGTTCTCTGAGGACGTTGACATGCTACAGCCAAAGCCCAGGAGAAGGCAGGGCGTGGGTGACGGCACTAGGTAATGGGTGAATGATGCATTTCTACCTTCAGGAAGCTTACATTTTAGAGGAGAAATCCAGGCAATAAACAAACATTTAAATAAACAAAAAACTACATAATGCCATATAGATACATGCTATGAAAAAGCAGGAAAAGGGGATGGAAAATGGCAGGGTAGAGGATCGCCATTTGTCATAGCATGTCCAGAAAGGCCTCTATGATGAAATAATGCTTGAGTAGAGACTTTAGGGGAGCCGCGTGGACATATGATAGAAGAATATTCCAGGCAGAGGGAATGGTGAATTGAAAAGACCCTGAGTGCCTAGTATTTGAGAAACTGCTGGGGGATTGTGTGTTTGGAGCACAATGAATTGGAAAATGGAGAGTGGTAGAATATGAAATCAGAGAGGTAATCAGGGACCAGAGCATGAGGACCTTGTAGACTCTGGCAGGATTTGGGTTTTTATACCAAGTACAATGGAAAACAATTGGAGGGTTCTGGGCTGGAGTATGAGGGCAGCAGTGAGGTGGTAAGAAATGGTCACATGTGTTTTTTTGTTTTTTTTTTTTTTTGAGACAGAGTCTCACTCTGTTGCCTGGGCTAGAGTGCCGTGGCGTCAGCCTAGCTCACAGCAACCTCTAACTCCTGGGCTCAAGCCATCCTCCTGCCTCAGCCTCCCGGGTAGCTAGGACTACAGGCATGCACCACCATGCCCGGCTAATATTTTCCTATATATTTTTAGCTGTTCAATTAATTTCTTTCTACTTTTGGTAGAGACGGGGTCTCGCTCTTGCTCAGGCTGGTCTCGAACTCCTGAGCTCAAACAATCCGCCCGCCTCGGCCTCCCAGAGTGCTAGGATTACAGGCATGAGCCACTGCGCCCGGCCTCTAGTACCTATTATATTAATAGTTTAGAGCCTGCACAGAAAGGCCACTCCGATTTGCAAACCAGGACTGGTACCATTTATCTGAGAAGGTTATTAGAAAGATTAAATGAGGTGTCTGCAAAGTATCTGCAGCCTAACACATGGTACAGAATACTGATTCACTTGCCCTGAAAAAAGCTCCAACTGAAGAACTGTGCCTCCATCATAATATTATACATCCATTTAGCAATCTGTAATTTACAAAGTTCATCCATCATCCAAATGCAGAGTAAGAAGGAAACTAATCAAAATGTGTTTTCGATTAACTGTATCTTTGAATTCAAAGGGTCCCCCCACCGCTCCGGCGGGCTCCTTTCCCTGGTTATGCATTTATTTACCTGTGAGAAGGTAAACAGGTATGATGGGATCAGTTCAGCCGATCTTTAAAATTAAGACTTAGCCGGGGATGGTGGTAGGAACCTGGTAGTCCCAGCTACTCCGGAAGCTGAGCCGCGATGATCACTCAAACCCAGGAGTTGAGGCTGTAATACGCTGTGGTTGCGCCTGTGAACAGTGACTACCCTCCAGCCTGGCAATGTGGCAAGACCCATCTCAAATAAATACATACAAACGTATAGACAGACATACATACTTCTAAGATTCTCTATTCGCAAGAGTTTTCAAACTTCTGTTGTAAAGCAGCAGTTCCCCCCTTCCCCCAAGTGCTATCTTAGGAGATGTCATGGTAAACATGGTGGTTAAAAGCACACTGATCTGGGTGAAGTAGGATCTGGAACTATCTATCCCCCAGGTCTTCCCTTGCTGGGCAGTTCCCCCGCAGAACCTGCAGGCTGTGAGAAGCACAACTTTCGAAATACTCCCTTGCTTCACGCATGGGGAAACTAAGGCCCAGACAGGTCCAGAACCTTGCCCGTGGCTCTGGAATCCAGTAAAGCCAAGCCTAAGATCCAAGAATCTTTCCACCACATCATACTGACTCCTCAAAGTCAAGGTCACGGTCTGTGGCCTCAGGACAAAGGTTGACATTTCTTCCACGTGACTATTCATCATGCATAAATACTGCATACTGCAACTGTACAAATCTAAGATAGGCAACTGGAAATATAAATAAATTTCATCTGCATCCACTCGATAAAAGTCAAATGGAAGAGTATTAATAACCAGTCTTCCCTTAAGGGGGTAAAAATAGCATTTCCTGGCTTCCAACAGAGGAACAACTCACCCATAAGGGGAATTTATCAGTTTCTAGAACAAAGATAAAGGAAGTCAAAGAACCACCCTCCAGATTGTTCTAGAGGCAAGGGATATGTAGCTCCATTCCTGCCAGGTTAATGAAGGACCTACTGGTAGAGATTGCTCCTGCCCACTTTCCCCTTCTTCCTTAATTACAGACCCCTGATTTTATTCAGGGTGTCCCAGCTAGAAGACTAAATTTCCCAGCCTCCCCTGTGGATAATTAGGACTCTACTACTAAGTTCTGGCCAATGAAATGCAAACAGTCATTAGGTAGGATTTCTGGGGAAGCCTTTTAAAGGAGCATGGCTGTTTGTCATTTTTTTTTTTTTTCCTTTTTGCTCTCCTTTCCAGAGCCTGGAACTTGCATGTGATGGCTGCAGTTCTAGCAGCTATCTTGTCATTCAGAGGATGAAAGCCTTGCACTGAGTATGACAGAGCCAATAGAGAGAAAGGACCTCAGTCCCTGGTAACTTCATGAAGAAGCCATCTAAATAGCCCTGAACTGCCTATTTATATGGCAGAATAAACCGTTATAACATAAATTTACAGTAGTTAGGCAGCCAAACACAATTTCTAACCAATCCAGACCCTGGCCTCGTTGGCAGAAGCTACAGAAGCCCTGAAAAGATACTTAGGGAATGTGGTGACTCCAGGAAAGGAAGCAATTCACCACACATCCTCCCCCACTCCTCGCCAGATTTTCTAGAATAATCCCAGAGCAGGTTAGTGGAGGGCAAGCATGCACAAGATAACATCAGATGACTAAATGCTGAACTTATCAAAGTCTGGCAAGAAGAATAAACCTGTGAAAGCAGAAGGTGTCAGCATGGCCAGTTTAGCAACCCCACATGGCTTCCTCCTCCATTGTCTCTGACCAGGAGAAGGGCCCCTTTTTGTACCTTTTCCAGGTTGCAGAACTCCTGACGCAGGGCTATCTTCAGATCGGTGCAATCTTTCCTGTATCTCAATGTTATTAGGCACTCCTTGGTCAACTGTGGGACCTGATCAGAGGACACAGATTCTTAGTGGAGAAGTCTGCAGGAACTTCATGTTCCCACTCTGCCTACAAATGCGGAGTCGCTTTGTATTAATAATTCAAACGTAACAGGCTGACACCCCCATACGGACTCCCCCTCCCTGCAAGGGGTACTAAGTTCTCTCTGTGCTTCCAGGAATCTGCTTCTCATAGTACCCTGATAAAAGGAGGTGCTTTAACAGGGCTGCACCAGTGCTCTTTACTTATCAGCTGCGTCCATGGTGTACATTCTTAGGTGGACACTTAACCTCTCTAGGCCTCAGTATTCTCATCTGAAAAATGAATACAAGAACAGTACCCACCTCAAAGGGCACTTGTAGGGTTAAATGAGTTAGCCTCTACAGAGTACTTAGGACAGTGCTTGGCATATCAAGTGCTCAATATATGTCAGCTATTAATACCATTGAGTTATTTTTACTTCTTTTCAAAGGGATCTAAAAATTTCTCCATCCTTTTTCTCCCACTATCGACAGCTGCCCTCTTTTCTCGATTCTTCGCATCTCCTGGACAGCACTCTTGCCCCTATAATGGGCAATCCCCTTCCATGCATAGTCTTCTTTACATTCCAGTACTTTCTACCTGAAGCCTGACAGATATTCTCTTTAAAGGATCACCAGTTTTCAGTTCTTTCCATATTCCTATGTCAAGTCACATCGTCATTTGACATGTCATAACCATACCTCCTGAGACTGCTAGTTGAAATGGAAAAGCACCCTAGCAGTTATGCCTTTAACCTTTAATATCAGTGGTCAAGGCTGGGTGCAGTGGCGCATCCCTATAACCCCAGCATTTTGGGAGGCCAAGGAGGGAGGATCGCTTGAGGCCAGGAGTTCGAGACCAGCCTGGGCAACATAGCAAAACCTCATCTCCACAAAAAAAAATTTAAAAATTAGCCAGGTGTGGTAGCATGCACCTACAATCTTAGCTACTCAGAGGCTGAGCCAGGAGGATCGCTTGAGCCTGGGAGTTGGAGGCTGCAGTGATCTGTGATTGCACCACTGCACTCCTGCCTGGGCAATAGAGGGAGACCCTGTCTCCCCACTTCAACAATAATAATAATAATAATAATATCAGTGGTCATATCCTACACTAATTCTATGCCAGTTACTCTCCTGAGACTCATGGGTTATTAAAACAAAATAATTACACCGATGATTTGATTTTAAAGTGGGTTGATGTTTGGGAAAGACATACAAAATAAAATAGAGTGTAAGTGGCTTTTTAAATTGAATATACCTTACAGAATAGCTCCAATATCATCTTTTGGCGAGCTCGTTCATAATGGTCACACGGAAACAGCTTCCTTCCCGGATAAGCGTCATCCAGGTACTCACAAGCAATGACAGATTCGTAGATCAGTTGACATTGGCTGGTCTCCAGGACAGGAATTTGGCCAAAAGGGTGCTTTGTATAGTACCATTCAGGCTTGTTTCTCAGGTTAATGTTGACAATTTCATGTCTTAAAAGCAAAAGAAAAACAAGACAGAACAAAAATGAGAGGCGTGTGTAGGCAGAGGCTCTTACTGAAAGCAGAGACAATTTATAAACTGCATATTTATAAAATATGCAGTTAGTTTTTTAAAGTTTAAGTTTCGTATAAAATATGAAACATCATCATCTTCATTCCTGTAGTAAGGTGTGTTAGACGACCTCTAGGTCTGTCTCCTTAGTTCCCTGTGATTCCCATTGACAATTCCCTATTTACCTCACAGGAAATAAGGCTGCAGGAGGTTGAATCTCTCCCAAGGGTAGCAGAGCCAAGGTCAGAGCCAGGTGGGCTGACACAGAGCTCTCGCCCTTAGCCACTGCATTAGGGAGTTAAGTACATTTTAAAGCTTGAAAATACACATCTGGCACTAAGAAGTCCCAACAGATCATGGTAAATGTTAACAGTTAAGAGTACATGTTCTGGCATCACACTGGACTGTCCAGCTTGGGACCTCAGCCAAATTGCTAACCCCTCTGTGCTCAGTGTCCTTAACTGGTAGAATGGGGGTAGTAATTGTACCCATCTCTTAGCATCGCTGTGATGACCAAATAAGTGATATGTATAAAGTGTTTAGGACAGGGCCTAGTACATAAGCATGTAATAACTTCTTAATTCTTCTTCATCATCATTATTATTAGAAGTTCGGATAATAATATTAGTAGCAGTTAAGTAAGTATAAAGTTATGACAGGCATGCACACGTGTTTTAAAAGATTAAAGGAAAAAAATTGGGAACATTCTTTGCTCACTGTAGGAGACTGTCTTAAAACATAAAGGCGTGAGTCTCACCAGAAGTGATTTTTGCCACCCCTGCCCCCGAGGGACATATGACAATGCCTGGAGACCTTTTTTGGTTGTCACAACTAGGAGTAGGGGTGGAATTTTCTGGCGATCTAACAAGTAGAGCCAGAGATACTGCTAAATATCAAATAATGCATGGGATGGTACCTATCCCTCCTCCTGAATAAAGAATTATCTTGCCCAAAATGTCAGTAGAGTCAAAGTTGAGAAATCCTGCCCTAAAGAAATGTTTACATCAGTTCCTAAGCTGACAATTTGTCACCAAATGGGCAAAATATCCAGTTACTGTTATTTTTCTCAAAAACCAGGTAACCTTAGGGCCAACTTGATTTGAGCAAAAGGGAAGAATCTGGAAATATATGCCCTATACACTCAACGAGGCAGAATTACATGATTTTATTTAAAACATCTCTCTATTGGTCTCTGTATTTCTCTGACATGAGTCTAAAACTCTGAAGTCACTCCCAGTGATGGACTCTTCAAGATAAGAGTCAGAAGCCTGGAGTAACTTTCTCAGTTCCAGCTTCGAAGGCAGCTGCATTATGCAGTCCACACCCCTGCATAGTTGCTCTACCTTCCAAATCCAGACCTGTGGAAATCAGGCTTCCAAAATTCCTTCTCAAAGAATATGTGCCCATTTCTCAGGTATGGGTCCAGACACCTCTTCATGGCAGTTCTTTCTATTTCATGTTTGGAACCATTTGTTCATTCATTCAACAAATATTTTTTGAATGCTTACTATGTGCCAGGCTGTCTTCTTGGCCATGAATAAAAGAGACAAAGTCCCTACCCTGGAGAACTCATACTTGGGGGGAGGGTAGAATGTGTGTGTGTTGGGGGCGGGGGGAGTTGATGGATGAACAAATAAGAAAATGTTGGATGCAGCAAGTGCAGTAAAGAAAGAACAGAGTTGACCTAAGGTGCCTGGGGTGCCAGTCAGGGGCCACATTCGATGGAGCAGCCAGGGGAGCCCTCTGTAGCCTTGGCTGGGTCCTTCCTAAACCAACATTATGGGAGGGACCCAGTTCACCAGCCCATCATTCAGTTTACTCTGCATTGGCCTAAAGTGTCATGCACATACACGACTTGGAAAAGAGCTCTGCATTTCAGGACAGCCCACTAAAAAAAAAAAAAAGAAAAACTTACCCCTCACTAACCATTTATTGGCTTTGCCTCGGAAGAAAGGGAGAGTGAGCCCCTTCTAAACTCTGAGCAAAGCGCCCCCGATTTTAAACATTCCCCCCACACCTATGTGGCCCGGGCTTGCTCAGGGAGGGCGTGGCTCCAGCTTCTCACCTGATGCCCTTGGCCTTGAGGACAAGACGAGTCCTGTGCGAATATGGGCAGAACCTCATGCTGTAGATGCGGATCAGGCCCTCTGGGACCGGCCCTGGGGGGCAGCTTCCTGCAGGGCGGCAGTAGGGGAGCAGGAATGAGAGGCTGCTTAGCCCGGTGGGCAAAGGGACTCACTCCCTTCCCCCATCCCAGGAGGGCTGTGCGAGCTCCGACTGTCTCCCAAGTCCCAGAGAGGCCACTCGGCACTTGGCTTTTGTGCTGGGAGCCCTCCAAGTCCCTTCCAGCCCCCCGCCGCTACCCTCCACCCCGCGCCTGCGAGCCAAGGCCGGGAAGCCCCTTCTCCGGAGCCAGCATCCCCAGTTACGAGTGCCCCCAGCCCACGGACCCTCGTCGAGGACTCACCTTTCCCCAAGGCCTTGGTCCCATCCCCAGGCATGTCTCCAGGCTCGTCTGCAGGCAGGCTCCAGGGACAGGTGGGCTCCAGCGCCTTCCTCCTGCCCCAGATTCAGTATTTGAACTAAGGGCTCGGGCGGGGCAGAGGGGAAGAGATCCGGGGCAGGAGCTAGGATAACTAGACCTAGGGAGACATCGCTCCAGCTTCAACCAATAGCCCAGAGACCCAGGGGCCACCTGCATAGACCTTTGATCTGTGTGAGGTAAAGGAGGTAGCTGGCCTTGACTTTGACCTGATAAGCTAAGATCCTGAATTTCAGCAGGTGGAAAAATAATTCCTTTAATTTTCAGGATTCAGCTGAAGTGGGAATTGCTTATAAATTCATTTTATGGGATTGACAGATAATGAAGGGAAGAAAAGTATTTTATGTGTCTCACTCACATGGACTAAATTATCTTATTTGATCCCCACAACAAATTAGTCAGGCAGCTAGTATTATTCCTATTTTACAAAATAGAAAACAGCCTCAGAAAAAAGAAATTATTTGCCCAAAGTGACCAGCTAGTAGGGATTAAGAACTTTAAAAGTCCAAAGCCTGACTCTCTCTCTTGGCCTCTAAAGCTGGTAACAGTGTGGAGAGAAAAGGACATAACTACAGAAAAAAATATAGCACATAACGGCTGCTCAGTGTATGTTATTTGAATCTAAATATCTTTAATTCAAATGCCAGAACCGAATTGTGTACCTTAAGAATGGACATCTTTTGCCCTTTGGAGTTCCAATCTATCTAGAACTTTTTGTTTAACAGTGCTAACATTTTTTGCTACTGAATAAGAATCTTTGAACATCTTCAGAATGGTGACTCAACTACATTTTTTGCTAAGTCATTCAGTGGTTTCATGTGAGATAAACTTAGATAATAATATGGTATGTGTTGTCATTTTATAAGAATTGAGGAATGGCAAAAATGTTTAAATAAATGTTCTCTGAACAGAAAATGCCTATATGTCGGCAAGAAATCTGGTTGTTGGAAAAGACAAATTGGTTCTTGACTTGTTATTCTAACAGTTTTTCATTTTGGAAGATAAAGTGATAAAATAACTACTATTCAGGAGCTAATTTTGATCAAGAAGGACAAACTTGGATGGTAAAATAGAAGCAAGAAACATAATCATGTCATGTTAGAGCTGGTAGATAAGGAGATGATTTCTGGCCAGACAAATGTATCCCTCACATAAAGAAAGCAGATTCCAAGGAGTTGAGAGAAATACATCCATAATCTAAAAAGGAAGGCCACAAGAGGAATGCAAAATCTCAAAATCAAAATAAATTATCGCTAACATGTATTTGGTGCCTTATGTGTATTAACCCATTTAATCCTTAAAATTAGACCTGTAAGTGTTCTATTGTTATCCCATTTTAAAAGATGAGTAAACTGAGGTGAGCAAGGCTCAGCACTCCTCAAAAGCCTCATAATTACTAAGTAGAAGAAGGAGGATTAGGAGCCCTGGAAGTTTGCCTCCAGGGGCAAAACTCTCAACCAGTATCTTAGTCTATACTAAATGCAATGGACTGAATGGTTGGCAAACTTCTTTCCAGATAGTAAATATTTTAGGCTTTTCAGGCCATCTGGTCTCAACTACTCAACTTTACCCAAGTAGCGTAAAAACAGCCAAGATGGATTATATATAAACAAATGGGTGTGACTGTATTCCAATAAAACTCTATTATAGACACTGAATTTGATTTCATATGTATTTTTAATAACCTTTATTTTTAGAGCAATTTTGGGTCCACAGCAAAATTGAGCAGAAGATACAGAGATTTCTCATAATCCTTGTACCCTCAAATATGCACAGCCTCCCCACTATCAACATCCCAACCAGAGTGATACATTAGTTACAATCAATGAAACTACATTGACACATTATTACTCTAAGTCCATAGTTTACATTAGGGCTCACTCTTGGTGAATTTTACATAATTTTCACATGTCGCAAATGATAATTTATACTTTGACATTTTTTAACCATTTAAAAATGTAAAAACCATGCTTGGCTCTCAGGATGTACAAAAACCAGCTGTTGGCTGTATTTAGTCAGATGGCCATATTGTGCCAATCTGTGGTCTATATTACAATGACTCAATTAGCAATAGCCAAACTGGGAATTCCATTTGTAAATTTGAAGGTTCTTGGACCCAGCTTTCCACTGTGCCAAAAGAAGACGTATTCCCAAGTTTTTTCTCCTCATTGACATCCTTTAAAGGAAACCAAGTCTGAGAGTTGGAAAATGTTGTTTATTATTAATAAAAGTATATTCTGAAATGCAAGTCAATTTAGTGTAGTTAGGGGAGAAAAGACAGAGGGATGGAAACTCTTCTTCTTCCTCTGAAGGGAAGCAATATAGTGTCAAGATTCTCAGAACAGACTCTGGAGCCAGATGGGCTGATTTGGAGACCTGGCTTTGGCATTTAAGCAAGCTATCTAATGTTTTTTCCTTTCACCTTCATCACATGCAAAATGAGAACACTAACGGTACCTACCTGACGGGCTTGTTGTATTGAATCATATGGTACAGGGCATCATTAGTATAGTAAGACCTCAGTGTACTACAAAATTAAATGAAAAATGCCAGTGAATAAGAACACATTTTTAATAGCATAATGTATTTCAGTTTTGTATCTATAAAGATGAAACGCACCACAATTCAGCTTTGCCAAGCACAACTGAATTAACATTCAACTCACAATACCTATTTCACCAGTTACCAGTTTAATGCCAATTGAATAAGTTGAATGCTGGAGGCTGCATTTCAATAATGTGGTTTTTAATCTTGCCCACAAACACTAGTTTGCCTAGAAAGATTTAATTATGACCTTTAAGCTTATCCCTACTTCCTTTTTAAGAGTCAGTAGGTAACTCTTTGAAATCCTCTTTACAAACATTCCTTCTATGTTTTTATTTCATGTTTATACCTCTATTATACTAACTCACTCAAGCACAAAACAGATTGTAATAAGGCCATATTAAACCTACTCCAAATAAGTTTCCAGCCAACTGAAATATAATCGGATCTGTTTTGAAAATGTGGGGATCTTTGGTCATGGGTGAATAATGACTTAAGCCTTCTAGGAAAAGAATGCCATCTAAGAAATAACATCTCTATTCATATTAATCTGTTTTAAGAAAAACTAGGGTTTGCATTTGGCAATTTTTCAAAATGTTTTTGTCATGCCAAGTCTCTCATAGTGGCAGAAATGGGAGGATGTTCCTTTTACTATTTCAGAAGCCTGATTTACATGAAAGATTATATTGCTGGGTGTTCTGTTATTGTTCACCAAGTTCAAAGAGTGGTTTAAGTGGGGGAAAAGACTCTATTCTCAAATGTGCCAAATTCAGGACTTGTTTCCAGGAAATGAAGATCATAAAGAATCCTGTGTTCTAATGAAGATGTCTTTGAGATGTATTAAATAACATTACTAAAGTTGTCAGACAAGGGACGTCATCTTCCCACGAGGGAAACCAAGTTCAAATGAGACTTTCTTTTTAAGTACTTGATTCTGCTTTCCTATTCACATTTCCCTGTACAATTTGAGCAATCAAAAAAAATTTAACATCTGGATATAACATTTGAAAAAACAAAGGCAAATTTTCAAGATCCTGAAATCAGCAAAAGTATTTGTAAAATCAAACAAAACGCACTGAGTTTGGAAAAAGAACACCAACACCTTCTGTTAACCCAGGCATAATAGTGTTGTGGTCAAAAAGCTAGGTAGTATACTCTCCCGGCTCAACCTCTAAACGCTTAGAGTTGTTGAATAAAAAGAGACCGGGAAGTAGCATATGTCAACTTTCATCTCAAAAACGGTCTTACTGACTGTAAGAGTTCAGACTGAATTTGAATCTCCTCTTCAGCTGGGTGACCTTGGGCAAATGACAACTTTCTACCTCCTGGTGTTTTATCTGCAATTTGGAGCTAATAGTACCAATACATCATGTGGTTTGGGAAGGTTTAATTCAGGCACTGGATGAAACACATTGAATATTTATCATGTGTCTGTTACCTAGTAAGTATTCAACATTGGCTATTATTATTTTATTATTATTTGAATGTAGCAGGGAAGACTTTCACAGTCTTCACAAAGACAGGACATTCCCAGAAACCAAATTCCCTTGCCTGCCAGTGCCCTAGTCACGTGGTGTAGCTAAATTAGTGGTGCCCCAAGCTGGACTGAGAACAGGTGTTTCGGGGCGGTCCTCGCCAGTTTCCAGCCAAATCAAAAAAGAACAATTTAAGTTAAATGTACTCGCTTTATTCTTAGATTATAGCCCTTGTGCCTTTTTCGATATGAAGTCTCTTGATGGGATATTGGCAAAGGTTAGCTAGGCTTTGTCTGAAAGTGTTAGGCAAACTTTAAAGTTGGCAGTCCTATCGTGGGCCCCGAAATTCGTGAAAATCCCAAGTTGCAGAATTGACCTGAAATCCCTCTTCCTTTCAAGCACTTCGCAGGCCGCCCCGACCCACCCGGCGGAGGTGAAAAGAAAGACGTGCACGAGGGACCTCAGGGAGCAGGACACACGACACCCGACCCGGAGAACCGCGGCCGCAGCAGAGAGGCGGGGCTCGGGCGGGGCCCACCCCCTCGTTCGCACTCCTACCCGCCAACTGGCCGCGGCGCTCGGAGCTTCAGCCAATCCTCAAGGCTTTTGGAAGTGCCTGCCAAGCAGCGCAGACCTGAGCCAATGGGCGGCCGCGTTGCAGGCTCCTGGATACCGAGTCGGCGGTCCCCGCCGGTTCTTGTGGCTGGCAGAAGAGGAGACCGGGTAATGTAGGCCGTGGAACTCCAGCACCCGGCTCCACAGCCCACTAGAAACCCGCCGGGAGCCACCAGGTCCGAACGGCCGAGGCAGGCGGACGAGAGCAGAGGCGGTCCGCCGGGAGCCGGGGCGTTTGTGGCCGCCGGAGGTGGGCGGTAGCAGCCGTTTGTGAAGTCAACCCGTTGTCGGCCGCCCTTCAGGGTACCGCCCCCGCGTCGCCTGCATCACCGCAGGACCCGGGACTCAAATACAGACTTCGGGGCCACCGCAGCCTTGCTGACTCGGAAACGCAGCGGAGAGCCAGCGGTGATTATTAGGCACTCTTAGGTTAAAGAACTAATCATTCAGAGGCTTTCCTCACAGGCAAACTCGAAAGTAAGTACTGGAAACCCAGACTACTGGGGCGGGAGCCTCCTAATTCTGAAGGTAAGGGTAGTGTGCAGAGTGTGTTTTCCAGATCTTTCTGCCCGCATCTTAAGGTCTCACTTAGCATAGGGACCTTAGGTGCATCATCTCTAGAATGAAATGACACTCTCCATTTTACCTTCTCATGGAGGTGATGTGATGATAGAAACCCAGTGGGCTATGTAAATGTATGGAAGATGGCGTTAATATTTCTCAGTGGGGATAGTACCCATTACTCATCCAGCCTTATATACTGAAATGACTGATGTCGTCTACACAGTATGCAATTACATATATGGGACACCAGCCATGTGCCCAGCACGGGATTTGGAAGGAAGGATTCGAAGGGGTTAGCGACTGGAGACTGGGAAACCAAATAAGAAGCCACCCAGTCACCTAGCTTTGAGGTAATGTGGGTCTGGTCTTCAGTGGTAGGAATAGGGATAAGAGAGGGAGTGAAATTAAGTTGATGATGGAAAGGAAAGAATGAGCAACTGAAAGTTTCTGGACTCAGAAACCAGAAGACAAGAAACTCGAAAGGGCATCTCTTGAAATGACAACAGGGTGTCCAAGTGGAAATTTCCTATGAGTTGTTAGAAAGCTAGACTGAAGTCCAGATCTCACTAGAGATGATGATTTGGGGGTTTTTCAGCATAGACTATGGTAGAACCCTCAGAGTCATCTGAGCATCCTAAGCTAGGAAATGCATTTATATTTGTGTAGGGGACCTTGAGGAGACCCTACAGTTAAGTCATGATGTCAAATCAGTCAGAGAAGATAATCCAATGAGATGTGAGAGCACTTGGTAAAATAGAAGCATGTTAGTATTCATATTAGTGAAGGAATATGTCAGTGATAACTTTATTGCTGACTCCTGCCCCCCTTCAGAGTCCATAGTCACAGGCCTCAGGGCTATTCTGTAAGTAGAGGGCTAAGAAACCTTTATAGGCCTTCACATCAATGAGGAGGGCTGATACGGCGGGATCTTCCCTCATGGCTGCTATCCAGAGCTTAAGTTTTGGAGCCTGGTCTACACACCTGTGGGAGGAGGAAATAATGAAAGGTGTGAACTAGGTTAACTGGGACGGCATCAGTCTTCCCTATATCATTGTGATCACTCTGCAGTTTAATTTTGTTTTCCTCTAACCTTTTAAAATATTTCCTTAAGAGTATTTATTTTAAAATGTTTCTTTAAAATGCACATAATCATACAATATTAGTTTGAAAGATATTGTAGAGGTCTTTTTTTACAAAAGAGAAATTGGAGACTAGATTGAAGTGATGACTTGCTCAGTTAGTGTTGAGAACTTGTCCAAACTGAGAGACTAATAACTTTTTAAAATGAGAACATGAAAGACAATCAAGAATGTTATATGTTAATTATTCCACAGTCAGACTGTTGACTAAAAGTAATCCTGAATAGCTCTAAGAAGTGGGAGTAAGGCAAGGTGGCTGTCAAACTCAAAACATGGAGTCGGGAAAATAATGTGGAAATCTTACTGGTAAATGGGATGTTGTACTGGTCAAATAATCCTGCAATAACATCCTTATAAAAATTTTCTTCCTTGTGGATTCTTAACCAGGAAGGAAGGAGTAAATTTTAAAGCATTTTATTTCATGTCACTGAAATCCCCTGCACCCCTAGAGATGGAGAGTAGTGAGTATAGGTATATGACATGTCCTGGATAGTCCATGTCTCTCCTCCTGTCTGCTTGTTCTCATTCAGACCAGTTGTGGTAAATATTTTAACTCTTGTTCAGAAAAAAAAAAGGTCAACATATACTATTCCAACTATCATCTTAAATTATGCACAAAATATTCAAATGTCTTACTCATTTAACTCTAGTGCTTCCAGATGTTTCAACCAGGGCCAGATGAGATAATCAATCATAGACAGAGAATTGCCACCAAAGAAGGTTGTCTTCTTATTAGTCAGAACCTGAACATTAAACAACATAAGAGTACTTATTTGTACATCTAGTAAGAGTCATCATTAGAAATGATGAAGGCAAATTAAGTAGAGCAGGTGAGAGCAGCAGCTTTTACCCTGACATATCCAAGTTGAGTTTTTGTCTGTTTAATCAAAAAGCTTAGCTTTAGAATCTGTTACTGTGGGATGAAGCAAAATAAACTGGAAAATGGGGAAAAATAAAACAAGCCACAGAATACAAGCTCTTTGTAATACAAAGGACTGATGTGCAGAATATAGAAATAACTCCTGGGAATCAATAAGAAAAAGGAAAACAGCCTGTTAAAAAAATGAGCAAGACTTGAACTTCACAAAAGAGAATGTCCAAATGGCTAATAATCATTTGAAAAGGTGTTCAACCACTTTGGTCATCAGGGAAATGCAAATTAAAAACCACAGTGCAGTACCACTCATCCACTGGAATGGCTAAATTGAACAAGACTAAGTTAGCAAGGGTGTGGAACACCTGCTGGTAGAAGTATAAATTGGTACAACCATGTTTAAACAGTATGCATACCCTATTACCCATTAATTCTACTTGGAAATTTAACATATGTTTACCAAAAGATATGTATATTCACTGCAGCGTTATTTATAATAGCCCAAACAATGAAACATTTACTTTCTGTCAGGAGTAGATTGGATAAATTGTGGTATACTGTGCTTTGGAACACTGTACAAAGATTAGGAAGAAATTACACACAGCATAGATGAACCTTACAAACCTAATATTGACTGAAAGAAGCCAGACCTGAAAGAGTGCGTGTTATATGATTCTACTTGTATAAAGTACAAAAAACAGCCCAAATTATTATTCTGTTTCTTGATATGGGTGCTGGTTCCATGGCTGTGTTCACTTGTGAAAATTCATTAAGTTGTACTCTTATCCTTTGGGTACTTCTCTGCATGTAATTTTTTGCTAAAAAAATGTACAGATGGTCCCTGACTTACAGTGGTTTGACTTATGATTTTTGACTTGATGGTGGTACAAAAGTGATATGAATTCAGTAGAAACCACATTTTGAATTCTGATCTTTTTCCAGGCTAGTGATATGCATCACAATACTCTCTCATGATGCTGGGCAATGGCAGCGAGCCAGAGCTGCCAGTCAGCGACAAGATCATGGGGGTAAACAATCAATACTCTACAGTGTACTGTGTTGCCAGTATTTTTTGGATACAGGTATTCGATAAATTACATGAGATATTCAACACTTTATTATAAAATAGGTTTTGTGTTAAATGATTTTGCCCAATTGTAGGCTAATGTAAGTGTTGTGGGCACATTTAAGCTAGGCTAAGCTAAACTGATGCGTGGTAGGTTTATTAAATGCATTTTTGACTTACAATATTTTCAATTTATGATGGGTTTGTTGGGACATAGCCCCATTGTAAGTTGAGGAGCATCTGTACTTAAAATAGACTGGAAATAGACTGGATTAACTCTTAAACAAATGATAATTATTTGAAAACCAAGCACCAATAGTATGTTTCCGAGATATAAGAAGGTGAATTGGTATTAGGGTTTTGCCAGAAGGGGGAGTTGAAAATATTATCTGGTTAATTAAAACAATAAACCAATTTGCCTTTTATAAACTCCATAGTTTTTCTCAGGGCCCATATAACATTATGCATTGTAGACTGACTGTTTATATCTACCTGACTTCTGTCTACTACCAGACTGTAATCATCTGAAGAATATGGATAACATCTTTCTAGCTCCTACCCTGTCCAGCAGAAAATTTCAAATTATGAAAATTGGCTCAAGAAGAAATATAAAACCCCCAAAATCCATTACCATTAAAGAAATCGAACTGGTAATTTCTGGTATAACTGAACTGGTAATTTTTGGTATAACCCAAAATACCTAAAAATACTTTTTTACAGCGTAAACCCTGTAAAAAACACTAGGCTCAAATGTTTTACAGAAACAGCTAGTCCTTATCAAATGGTTTCAGAGATCAGAAAAATAGGTAATCCATTTTATGACATTAGAATATCCTTGATACCAAAACCAAGATCACTATAAGATCAGAAAAGTATGGGCCAATCTCATTTATGAGATTAACTAATTTTATAGTACATATGAAACTAATTTTATAGTACATATGAAAATCCATTGATAACAAGGTTTTATCCCAATAATGCTAGGATGGTTCAACACCAGGAAAATCTGTCAATAACACCACATTCACCAGATTAAAGGGAAAAAAAAAATCTATGAACATTTCAATAGATACAACAGATGCAGAAAAAAACATTCAATAAAATGCAATACTCATTATTGACTTTTTAAAAATTAGCAAAGTAGTAATAGAAGGGAATTGTCTTAATGAAAAAAAGGTTTCTGAAAAAACCTACAGCGAACTTCATACTTAACTGATAAGATGTTAAGATGCATTCCCATAAAAGACAGGAACTACGTCTTCTGTCAATAAAAACTTCAGGCTGAGTATGAATGGAATGTCTCAAGGCCAAGAGGAAGACTATCTAAAGTTCCAAATGGCAGCTCTCCCCAAAAGGAGGTAAAACACATCTAGGCGTCCCCAAGTGTCTGTATGATTCATGGCAAAAATTTTTGTGTTGGGAAGTGTTTATTATATAATACTAAGTGGAAAAGTAGAATATGGGATGATATCTGTGCCTCTGATTATAGTTATGTTAAATTATGTTTTAAAAATACATGAACAAAACATGAAGAGATTTACCATTTGTCTGATGTATCTGGGAAAAAATATATATGGACAAGGACTGCAAACAAGCATGGAAAAACGGAAACAGGTGGAAAATTGTGGAAATGTGGATACAATTTTCTCTTTCCTTATTATCTTGTCAATGAAACAAAATATTTTAACAGCAAAAGCATGACAAAGTATTTTTAGGTATTTTGGGTTATATGTTAAATAGAACAGCTTATAGCAATCTATTGTAAACTAAAATTTTTATTTGGTATTATTTCTAACTGCCATAAAATGACTTGGGAAATGGGAGTATGAAGAAAAGAATAGAAGGAAAAGGAGGGTGGATAGAGTGTATCATTCATTCTGATAATAGCTGGGAGAAGTGATTACCTCCTCTAGCTTGCTGAATTCTTTATGCAGTTTTTCTTTCAGGCCAGCACAATCTTCCTTATTTTGATTTCTAATAAAGCTTGTTAGCAAAGATGGCACCTAGACAGAGAATAATTTCTTCATCAGTTTGAGACTAACCACATTGGCCTGACACATAAAAACATGATAAAACCTCATAGTCCTGGTATCAAAGTGTTCTAGAAATGTCAAGGGTGCACCAAGCCCCTCTGTTCACAGAGAGAGCTGATTTTAGAAAGTTTTGTGGCCTAAGATGCTGTGTTGGTCAAGATTTTATAAACTGCAAATAATAGAACCCACTTCATTGTGTTTAAGCCAGAAATTTCTTAAAAGGAATGGCTCATAGAATTTTTGGGAGGCTGAACAAATAGGCTTGCAACTAAGATAGAACATTCCAGAATCATGCTGAGAACTGGCTAATGGGAAGTGCTCACTGCTGCCAGTGCTAGCTGAACACTAGATGCTACAGTTTGTGCTGCTGCCAGAAAGTGGACTCTGAGGTAACCACCAGTGCCACTGACACTGATGCCATCTCTGCTCTGGAAGTTTATTGTGTAACCATCACTGCTCAAAGCCAGGAGCTCTGCCACCACGCTCACCAGCAGAACCAGTGACCCACACCAAGCCTGTTTCCTCACCTTGCTCGTTTCTGAACTGAACCCTACCGTATGTGTCTAACAGGAAGAGCCTAGGTCACAAGCCTTGGCTCCAGATGCAAAGAGAGGTAAGGAAGAAAATTTTTCTGATTTCTACTTTGTGGGGAGGACACCAGAAGACCATTCAAAAGCGATTTACTACCTGAAGACTTGCCAGTTCTGGGATCAGAACCTTTGATGCTTGTGGTGGTGTTTGTGTTTTAATACTTTGGTCTCTGGTATCATGTGATTACAAGAGACAGAAGTCCACTCATCACAGTTTAAGTAAACAGGCACTCGTAGGCCAGGCGCGGCAGCTCACGCCTGTAGTCCTAGCACTTTGAGAGGCTGAGGCAGGAGGATCGCATGAGGTCAGCAGTTGAAGACCAGCCTGAGGAAGAGCTAGACCCCTCTCTACAAAAAATAGAAAAATTAGCCAAATGTGGTGGCACATGCCTGTAGTCCCAGCTACTTGGGAGGCTGAGGCAGGAGGATACTTGAGCCCAGGACTTTGAGGTTGCAGTGAGCTATAATGACACCACTGCACTCTGTCGAAGATGACAAACCAAGACTCTGTATTAAAAACAAACAAACAAGAAACCAGGCACTTGCACTTGTAAAAGTACAGAATATTCTCATGAAATCCCATCCGTGTCTGTACAACTCACCTTCATGGAAACTGAAGGTTTGCAGGCAGCCCTCCCATCCACATTTCCATCTGTGCCTGCCTGATCTTTCATCTCTGTTTTTCCTTAATTGTCTGCTCCATATTACTTTCCATATGTCTGTGCCCTTTGCAATGCTTTTGATTTCTACTTTCCTAAAAATGTATTTTTTACGTGGCTTGGGTTTTTCAAATCTATAATG